>JBBPBX010027532.1:23005-35855 GCA_038048925.1 Garcialebias charrua | reverse complement strand
GAATCAGCTCAGAATAATCCGAATGAGGTGCTTACATGACACATTTTTATTCTGAATGGCTGTTTAATCTGATTACTTACATCCATGTAAACATAGTTAGTGACAGATACACAATGGCAGGTCAAGAATCACATGTTAAGATAGAAATAGTATCAAATGAAAACTACTCAATTTTAGCAAATTGTTTAAAAAAATCAGGTCAATTTGTCCTCCAGTAGTCTAAAGGCCCGCACATACCCGGGCGTACTTTACTCAGGAGAGGTCTGCGCGTACTTGAGGTGGACTCAACGCGGATTTGAAGTGGACTTCTGTCGGTCATGTCCGTGCAAAGATATTTTTTCTGACCATGTATGCGTACTCGGTGTTGCACAATAAGCTGCCCGGCAAGAAACAGTGTTCACATCGAACTGTTTTGTATGCAACACCAACGGCTCTACAAATAACTTTCAGAGAGCAAGACGTTTGTGGGAGGAAATAGCTCAGACCCTGGGTAAGGATGAGGCACCTTGTTGAGCTAAATGAACATACCTCAGGGACAGGTTTGTTAAAGACTGGTTCATCCCAAAGAGCCAGTCCCCCGGCACAAACAAAGTAATATTGTGTATGCTGTTCACATACCTGCATACTCAGAAGGGAAGAAAAAGGTGACAAACGTTGTCGGGCAATCAGCCAACTGGTTGCTCCATTGTGAGAGGGTGCTATTTATAAGACTGAGCTGAATACAGCACCTCAGACTGAGGAAGGGGGTTGATGGAAATGGATGGAGACACATCCCAATAGCTGTGCAGCACGCTGTTTAAACCAACAATTTTAGAGCGGGGATGGGGGGACAGAGACAGCCGGGCGCTGCTTGCACAGACAGTTTTACAGTTTTAAAGCAGGGTGTGGGAGAGGAGAGAAACGGAGACACATCTCAGCCGCTTGCTGTCTGAACTGACAAAAGGTTGTTTGTTGTTGGGTTTTTTGGGGGGACAGAAACTTCTGAGCCATGCGCTGTCCGTACAGACAGTTTTAGTGGCGGGGGTGCGTTCAGCTTGAGGGTTCAGCATGAGGGAAGAGGCTGCCTTTAGCTTTTTAGCTAGTGCACCTGCATTGCGAGCCGCCAGTTTAGCATTACGTCAGTGCCGACAGGTGGTTTGGGGTGGGGGTGGATTCAGCCGACGGGGCGCTCGGTTCTGCTGATGGGGCAGGGCGCCCCGCTTGTATAATGGTAGGGGAAACGCTGTATACGGTATATAAAGTTAGACCATGTATTTAGTTTGTAGACAGGTCTCTCTTGTAAATGAGTCCTCGAGGCTGAATGAGATTAACCTGCCTAAATAAAGGTTGAATGAATTTGGCTAAAACCACAAAAAGCCTGCAAGACTAAATTGTTGACGATGGAGTTAAGAGATTGTCTTTAGGGTGAACTGCTTCATCTGCAACGGACTAAACTAAATAGAAAAGTAATCTGTTAGCAGTCAGCATGCTGCGCCAGCGCTGTGTAAACAGTGGTTTGTAAATCGACGAACTAAGCAAACTCAGCACAACGTTATGGATCTGTATTAGAGCATCCTCTGCAAATGGATACCACCTTTAACTGAACACAGAAGAGCTTTGAAAAAAACCAACCCTTATACTAATTAAATCATTTATATTATGGTGGTCCCCAAACTACGGCCCGCGGGCCGGATTTGGTCCGGCCCCCAGAACAATAGTAAAAAAAAAAAAAAAATTTTTTTTTTTTTTTTACAAATGAATACATGTACAGTACTGTACGGTCACCAAGTACTTAGCATATCCTAACACAGTTTTTAAAGATGAAGGAGTAAGTTGAATTGTCTCCCTTTCACATAAATATTATTTTCACACAGAGTGGGAGGAGGAGTATTTTTTTGTTTATTCTAATTCAAAGTCTATTTGCCTCATCTGTAATTCGAGCATCACCTGGCGTGGATGGAGAGTTCTGGAGTCTGCTCTCAGAAGAAAAGTATCCTTACATCCGAAGATGTGCTTTGAACTAGCACTTTTTGGATCTACCTACCTGTGTGAGTCTGCTTTTTCACACATGAAAATCATCAAGTCCAAAAACAGATCCACAATGACTGATGATCATCTGGAGACCTGCCTGCGCCTCCCAACCACCTCATACTGCCCCGCGCCTCCTCCTCTCAGTGTCAGAAGTGCCACTAAGGTAGAGACACATTTATTTTATACAGCTTGCACCAGATGACACCATCCTGCTGCACAGAGCAGCTGCCTAGTTTTGATATTTAGGTTTTATTGAGGTTTGAAATAGTTGTTGGAGATTTGTAAATCTGCACCTTTGTAAGTCACTTTTTGTAAATAGTTAGTGTAAATGAGGGAGTTTTATATTGTTCAGTTCATTGTTTATTCATTTCTTTAAAAAATATGGTGTGCTTTTCAAATATTGCGTCATTTTACTTTGATAAAATACTTTAATTAAATAAAACTAGCAACACATTACGTTCTGTTTTATTTACTTTAAAGAAGTGAGGAGTAGGGAGATGAAAAATTTTGTTTTTTGATACTGAGACTGGACGAGTAGCTCTCGGCAAACTGCCGACTTCAAAAGTAACTCTTGGTTCAAAAAAGGTTGGGCACCCCTGATTTAGGCACTCCTGCAATCGTCACACTTTTTCCTGTTAAAAACTGACTCCGGCCCCCCACCAGAGAAGGGAAAAGTTATGTGGCCCTCACAGGAAAAAGTTTGGGGACCACTGATTTATAAACTTAACAAGTACCGTACATGTGATTTTGCTTTACGTTGTTCCTTTTAAAAGAAAATTAATGTAACTACTCAGAAGTTATTATTTAATGTCTAGTTCTTTATTTCACTCATTGTAACATATAGACAGGGTACAGGGCACTTCTTTACATTAAAATTTAAAACTTTAATTTAGTGCATCTTTTCTTTAAAGCATGATGCCTTACTTTGTTAGAACATTAAAGTGTTGAGGTTGTTACATACCCTAAAAAACACAAAGAAAGATTTGTGCTCATCATTTGAAGAGGATTACTGTGTTTTAGTCTATTATTAATATAAACTGGAAATTATTTGACTTACTCCTGAGTCTTAAGAGGGCATAGTACAAAACTATTAGTGTCAATTAAAAAAGCTAATCTAGAAGGAAGCAAAGAAGAACTCAAAGCAGCTTGGGTTGGTAAGTCTGTGGGCGTCTGAGATGATGTCAGTGAAGCAGGAAGGGTCAAACAGGGCCAACGCCTCAATACACAAACAGAGAGTAACTGTAAGGAACACAAAGGACTGTAAGTGAATTTACACTGGAGACATAAAGAGGCACACAACCAGAGAGGCTAAGAAAGAACCGGAAAAAAGGGAAAGAAAGTAGAAGATGAAATAATGAAAATGGCAGATGTGAGGTGTGATTGACAGAAGACAGAACAATAACATTTTATGAAAGAAGAAACAAAAAGAAGTGGGAGAGGATATGAAAAATGAGCAAATGGGTCATGGGAGCAGAGGTGAGGCATGTGGACCTGATGAAAGAAACAAGATAAAAAAGAAGAGATATCAGCTTCATTTGACCTCTGACCTCATCTGACAGGTTAATTTGTCATGTGGGAGTTGGTAAGGATCTTTAAAGCAAACATGCACAATCCAGTCATTCCACATCAAAAGGATGTTTCACGTGCCTCAGAAATAACTTTTTCCAATTCACAATCAACATTTTAGACATATCTTTATTATTATTTTTTCTCCCGTTTGTCCTGTTCGGCATTGATGGCACTCAGAATTGTTGTCTGAGTGTTGAGGTGATACCCAACAGATTTACTTTCACAAGCCGAGCATTATGGCTGGCCTCAATGCTCCATTGATGTACAAATAAAACTATTAGGATTTGCTTTGGGTTTGTTTAAGATGTAATGGACTAGGGGTGGGCGATATGGCTCAAAAATTATATCGTGATATTTCAGAGTATTATCACGATAACGATAAATTTTGTGATATAACCCCCCAAAAAAATCAAATGTATTTACAGTATTTGACAAAATTAACTTAACATGTTGCTTTGCAGTATTATATAACATTTTAAAAAACAACAAGGGGTAATTTTACTGAAATTACTTTATTTAGTAAAGTATTTAGTCTCCAAGTAAAACTACACCTGCACTTTAGTTTTTGTGGTGGTTTTTTTAATCTATATTTTGTGCAGACTTTTTCAATCTAAATAACAGATCATTTTTAAAGTATTTTTTTTCAGAGATTACCTGGCTAACATCAGTCTGTCAGGAGATGTGGCAGAGTGAAGAAATATGTTTATAAAAAATGTTACATACAGCTCCTTTAAATGAGCTGTAACTTCTACAAGTTGATCAGCTGACCTTCATGTTTCAGCTTCATCTGTTCATGCAGGAACGTGTCATATGCTTCCTCTGATTCATTTTTTTAACTGAACTGTCTCTGATGAAGTGATGTGGAGCCGCGCGTGTTTGTAACACAGTTTACAGCGGGGACACGCAGCGAGACACGCAGCACCGAGCTGCTCGGAGCGGGGCGGGGGAGAGGGGGGGAACAGCTGTCTGTGCTTGCAGAGCATGGGGGAGAGAAGTTGAGACGCGCGCGTTGTTTTTAACATTTTAGCAGTAACTAATTAGCGTTTACACCAGTAGACTGGTGGAGGGGAGGTGCGCAGTTGTTTAAAGTGCTCGGGTGTTAAGGGGCGGGGCGCCCTGATGTATTACGTCATGAAATTAGCATATCATGATATAATTTTTTGCCCGGGCAAGCTTTTTATATCGGTATTACCGGTAACGATATGATATGGCCCAGCCCTACCATTGTATACTTTTTACTAATTATATATGCTCAAGAAGTGTTACTGTTTCATCAAGGTATTCTCGCTGTACTTTAGACGAACACTAATTACTTCTGGTTAACACGTGACATTGCAGATACACTCTGTGAAACAACATATTACACAAACCATAGAATAACTTAAGTAGAACACACATTAGGGCTCACATTACATGAGATTAATGACACACACATCATTAGTGATCAATCAGAGTAGTTGCCCACAGTCTACGATTAACAACACAGCAAATTTGTAGTTTTCAGACTGCACAGAAATGCTTCAGACAAGGTCAGTGCACCAGAAATCAGTCAACAACCTTGAACACCATGGTAACGAGCTAGAAGCAGCAGGTTTATCTTGAAACAACCAATAGGAATACGACAAAACGCAATAACAGAGGAACACACGATCACTAGCAGAGCACGTTTTGAGGGAACGCCATTGAGGAAGGTTCAGTATTTTGCTCCCATCTTTATATGCATATAAAATGTATTTTATGCCTGTACTGTACTCTGATTATTCCTGACCTGTAACCCTTATGCCTGTCAAAATAAATTCCTTTTTATACAAGTACTCTCTCTCTCTTTTTGAGCACGTCTCTAAGAGTTTAGGACTCTTCCCTACGTAGGAGAAGGATCCGGTACTGAAATGGCCAGCCTGCAGTCCAGATGTTTCACCTATAGAGAACATTTGGCGCATCATAAAGAGGAAGGTGCGACAAAGAAGGCTCAAGACGATTGAACAGTTAGAGGCCTGTATTAGACATGAATGGGAGAGCATTCCTATTTCTAAACTTGAGAAACTGGTCTCCTCTGTCCCCAGACGTCTGTTGAGTGTTGTAAGAAGAAGGGGGGATGCCACACAGTGGTAAAAATGGACTTGTCCCAACTTTTTGGGGATTTGTTGACGCCATGAAATTTTGAAACAACATATTTTTCCCTTAAAATGATGCATTCTCTCAGTTTAAACTTTTGATCTGGGATTTGTGTTCTATTCTGAATAAAATATTAGATGTTGGCACCTCCACATCATTGCATTCAGATTTTATTAACAATTTGTTTAGTGTCCCAACTTTTTTGGAATCCGGTTTGTACAAACTGTGACTTGTATGAGACATTTGAGATAAAATTTGTTGTTTTATAGACCTAATCGTTTCGCGGTTAGCCTCGTTTTATTTCTGTGTATATTTTAGCAAATAGCTCATAAACCACTCTGGATTTTCTTTCAGCTTACAGAATGTAATTATTTGGGTTTCATTGACAAACTGTTGACCTGTTTGAGACATTTGAGATAAAATTTGTTGTTTTATAGACTTAATCGTGTTGTGTTAGCTTCGGTTATTTTCCTGCTACTACCGTATTTGTCTAAATAGCTCATAAACCACTTGGCAGATTTTCTTTCAGCTTACAGAAAGTAATTATTTGGTATTCATTTACAAACTGTTGACCTGTATGAGACATTTAAAATTTGTTGTTTTATAGACGTAATTGCAGTGCTGGGTAGCACTAATCCAAAAATTAGTTCCGCTATTTCTAAAGCACTTATTAATTTATTTAGGTCCGCAATTTCAAAAGCGCTTATGTATTAGGAATGCTAGCGGAAGCTAATTCTAACACGCTAACGTGCAAATGGCGAACTACTTTTTAAAATCCAGCAGATTTGACCATTTCGTGAAACTGTCAAGCTCAGAAAAACCTTGTGCTATAAAGTCAGCTAAGAAATATATTTTTTCTCAGCAAAGAAATAATTGTTTTTACCGTGTTTTGTTGTAAAGTCCTTTGCTTCTGTGGCCGTAGGGCTGGGCCATATAATAATAATAATGTCCTTTTTTGTCATCTGTGTAGGTTTCCCATATCATATCGTTACCGGTAATACTGGTATAAAAAGCTTGCCCGGGCAAAAAACTTCTATCATGATGTGCTAATTTCATGACGTAATACGTCAGGGCGCCCCGCCCCTTAACACCCGAGCGCTTTAAACAACTGCACACCTCCCCTCCAACAGTCTGTAGTGGTGTAAAACGCCAATTAGTTACTGCTAAAATGTTAAAAACAATGCGCGCGTCTTTTCTCTCCCCCCTGCTCTGCAAGCACAGACAGCTGTCCCCCCTCCCCCGCCCCGCTCCGCTTCGAGCAGCCGCAGTGCAGCGTGTCCACCTCTGTAAACTGTAAAACACGCGCGGCTCCACAGTCACTCCATCAGAGACAGTTCAGTTAAAAAAACTAATCAGAGGAATGACACGTTCCTGCATGAACAGATGAAGCTGAAACATGAACACGTTTCAGGGTCAGCTGATCAACTTGTAGAAGTTACAGCTCATTTAAAGGCAACATATAATTTGTTGTACGTTTCATTTATGCTCAAAAAATCATTTCATTTGACTAGTTGTTTTAGGAAACTACACCTGCACTTGAAAAATGATCTGTTATTTAGATTGAAAAAGTCTGCACAAAATATAGATAAAAAAAAACACAAAAACTAAAGTGCAGGTGTAGTTTTACTTGGAGACTAAATACTAGGGATGTGCCGATCGATCGGAAACCGATCAATCGTCACCGATAATCATTAAAGCGGATGTGATCGGCTTTTGCCTTCAATTACCGATCACAGAGCCTGTGATGCGAAGTTTGCTAACTGCAAAACGTGCGACGAAAAAGTACCTCGTGGAAGAATTTCAACGAAGTCCTTCAACACAACAAACCTAATTCGTCATTAAAATGTTTTAATACGTTTTAATAACTTACCAAAAGCCGTCTGCCAGCGCCGCCATAAGCAACACCTGTTAGCATGTAGCCCCACCGAGTAGCCCCACCGAGTCCGCTCCGCTGCGCAGTTACGGGCAGTCCAGTTTAGCTGCGGCTTCAAAAAGGCTGTCGGCTTTGTTATTCCAAGTTAGCTGGGTGTCCCCCGATATCTTCTGCTTCCAGTCCGACATCGAGGCGAGCTCCAGGAACCTCTGATCGCACAAAGCCGGCTGTCTGCTGCAGCTCCGGTTTAGCATGTTAGCCTTAGCTCATACCATGAGCTGCTGGTCTCGCGCGGCGCTGTAGGAACGCTCGGCGGTGTGATCGCAGCTGCTGCTCCAGTCCTGAGACATTCACAGAGTTCAGAGGAGTGTTTCCAGTTAATTTATCCGTATGAGGCATCCTCTTATGGGAGAAACAGTCCTCCAAAGCCGACTGCCGAGTGTGGAGGTGGTATTTCCTGGTTCTTCTTCTTCTTCTATAGAGTTTAATGGCGGTTGGCGAACTCATATTAAGCGCATTACCGCCACCTGGTTCCCGCAGGAAGTTGTTCAAAAAAGCACGAAATTATTTAAAAAAAATAATAATAATGATACTTTACGTATTTATAAAGCCATTTGTAAAAACAGCCAACAGTGCAGCTTTAAGTAGCAAATGGGGTATTTTAGTTTTTTATATGAAGTAATAGATGTGTTTTTTTTTTAAAACAATAAAATACCTTTTTTTTTATTTATTGAAAGTTAGTAATGTAAACATTTTTCTTTGATAATGCAGTTGATAATTACTTTTATTTACTTTGTTCTCTGAAATAAATTAGTAAAAATAATATTTTTAAAGTTTTTCAGACAAAAACATATTTTTAAAATATGTTTTTGTCTGAATTATGGTGATTTTATGGTTCTGAAAATAACATGAGTGCTGCTTCTGGCTACAAGATCTGAAGATCTTGTAGCCAGAAGCAGCACTCATAAATTACAGGTAAGCCATTTGATCGGTGATCGGTGATCGGTTTATGTGATCGGCTCACATATAGGCAATCGGTTTTTTGATCGGTATCGGTGATCGTCACACATAGGTGATCGGTATCGGTATCGGTTTCAAAAAACCTGATCGGCACATCCCTACTAAATACTTTACTAAATAAAGTAATTTCAGTAAAATTAGCCCTTGTTGTTTTTTAAAATTTTATATAATACTGCAAAGCAACATGTTAAGTTAATTTTGTCAAATAAATACTTTTTTTTTTTGAGGTTATATCACGAAATTTATCGTTATCGTGATATATTCTGAAATATCACGATATAATTTTTGAGCCATATCGCCCACCCCTATGTGGCTGTCGCCATTTTGAAGAGGGCAAATGAGGCGCTGACGTGTCGCGTAGGCCGCTGAGAAACATCCATAAGTTCACCCTCCATGTTAAAAACTCTTCGTCTGACTCTTCGAAAACAAGCAATAAGGTTGCAGAGTAACACACTGGCTGCTAACTGCTATAGAGAGAGCGCTCTCGCTAGCCAAGAGACTGAGGGGGACGCTTTTTTGTCACGGACCACATCCGGCGCTGACAGGATATGGTCTGTTAGCAGTCGTCCGGTTGATTTAAGAGCTCGTAAATAGGTTTTTTCATTTTTACTGATAGATAATTAGTTATTAGCGGTACTGCATTTTAAATAAAAATAGCGCAAATCCGCTTATGAATTATAAAAGTTAGTCAATCCGCTGTAACACTGACAATTGTTTAGGTCTGTTATAAGCGGATTAGCGCTTTAGCGCTCCCTAGCAGTCTGGCGCCCACCTTTGCGTAATTGTGTCGTGTTAGCTTCGGTTATTTTCCTGCTACTATTTGTCTAAATAGCTCATAAAACACTCTGCAGATTTTCTTTCAGCTTACAGAATGTACCGTAATTATTTGGGTTTAATTTACAAACTGTTGACCTATATGAGGCATTTGAGATAAAATTCGATTTATTTATCATTTATTTTTGCAGTGCACGCGACCGTTTGGAAGACGTCAAAGCGAAACAATTTAAATCCAGCAGATTTGACCATTTCGTGAATTTATTAAGGAACGGTTAAGCTCAGGAACCCTTGTGCTATAATGTCAGCTATAATTTTTAGCAAACAAATTATTGTTTTTACCGTGTTAATTTTCTTAAAGCCTTGCTGTGCACTCCTGTGGCAGACATTTGCAGCAGGGCTAAACACTCGGACCACATTTCCGGGTTGTCTCAGCGGTGACGCGTCACGTCAGCAGTGGATGACGCGTTACGTCGGCGGTGACGTAGGTGCGATCTAAATAAAGGTGCGACCCGTTTATGGATTTTTCCAATTTATTGCCAATAATTGGACAAAGCGATCTATACAACGGTGCGACCTATCAGGCGGAAAATACGGTAAGCTGTAAAGAAAATTGTTGACCAGTTAAGCTTTTATCTCTCAGCCTAGATCAGTGTTTTTCAACCACTGTTCCGTGTGCCGCGAGTGATCGTCAGGTGTGCCGTGGAAATTATCCAATTTCACTTAACTGGTCTAAAAAGATTTTTTGAAAACGAATTAATTATCTAATAATATGCCATTTTTGAGTGTCTGTGCTGTAGTAGTGTCTAGCGGCATAATCATGTAATTTCCTTATCGCTAGATAGATGGCAGTATGGAACATAGCATTGCACATTAATACAAGAGAAGTAGTGATGCATGAACGTGACATGTAGCAGTGACAGCATTGCATTCTAGCTAGCTGCTAGCAAGACTATGACAGTGATGGAAAGTTTTTGAAAAGAAAAAAATACCAACTCCGATCTGGTCCCTGGACAAAATTCGGACCCAGATGTAGGCCCTAGTATAAGTGGATATCAGAAGAAGGCAGATACCGTGAGCTCGAGTCGAGAGTACAGTGAGAGTTACATTTCGTTTGGATTTACTTTTCCCGGGGACGCAACGACACCGACTCAGTTGTGCTTGGTATGCGGTGAGAAGCTGTTTATTTCATTCCTATTCAAGACACTTTGATAAGAATGACTACCGTATATATTTAATATAGGCGGATACAGAGTATCTTTGTTTACAATTTTGGTTGTGGGGTGCCTCGTGATTTTTTCAATGAAAACACTGTGCCTTGGCTCAAAAAAGGTTGAAAAACACTGGCCTAGATAATGTTTTTTGAGCAATAATAACACAACCATGTAATTGTTGATGTTTTATGTTCTAATGTCAATTATGCCCCTTTTCCACTTACCGGCCCAGAGCGGCTCAGTCTGGTCCGGTCTGTTCCAGTTAGGATCGGCTCACATGTACGGTTTTGTCTCCATTCACTACTGCAGCCCTTCTGTGGGCGGGGTGTAGAATCTCACTCGTCCTACCACGTGGTGGCGGTAGTGTTACCTCAAGCTATTTACTAGCCACCACTAAACATTAGAAGAAGAACACCCTGCAGGACCTTGTCTCACCACCTGTTGGCGGTAATGTCCCTTGAGCTATTTAATGCTCTGATCTTACTTTTATTGCCTTTTCAGCTTGTTTTAAACCCCTGTGTTTTCCATTTTCTTTCTTTATAATAAAGATTATTCTCATATATGTACAAGGTTCCTGTTAACATTGCTTAACACATTGATCGCACTGCCCTGTAATCAGTTAAACTATTTTTACAGTAAGGTACAGATTAGGAATTAATTAGGTTTCAATTGGCCCTGTAATATTAAATGTTTGTATTTCATTAAATTTAAACGGTAATATTTTGTCAGGGATAATTCAAAGTCAAATGCAAATGGATAATTTGGTTTAAACTGTCCCATAAACATTAAAAGCATGTTTCTTTAAACGTAAAAACAAAGTATTAATAATTAAATGTTTGTTGATCAGGAAACTCGTTTGGGCATCCAAGAACAGCTTCATCGGGGTTGATGGCGACGTCTGTGCATCCTTGGAAAAGCTGCTGCACTACTCATGCACCCACAACCCGACATCAGGATGGATGGATGGATGGATGGGTTCATGTTGACATCTGTGCATCCTTGGAAAAGCTGCTGCACCCACAACCCGACATCAGGATGGATGGATGGATGGTTCATGTTGACGTCTGTGCATCCTTGGAAAAGCTGCTGCACCCACAACCCGACATCAGGATGGATGGATGGATGGGTTTATGTTGACGTCTGTGCATCGTGGCAAAAGCTGCTGCACTACTCATGACACGACATCAGGAAGGATGGATGGATGGATGGATGGATGGAGGGCTGTTCAAATCTAATAATCCTTTTCTTATGATTCTTTAAAGGTCAAATGCAAATGGAAAATATTCTTAACTTCCAGTATGTTTTTAAACAAACACTATACTGTACACACTTAACATTGTAAAATATGTTTAGGAAATTATTGTTCAATGACACCACTTAAAGGGGACCTCAGATGTATTTTTTAAATTTTTATGGTATTTCTGTGGGATATCCAGACCCTATTCCTTCAATTTAATGCACAAAATAATTATTAGATAATCAATTATACCCTTTTTAATTCTGCCATTTTTAACTTTCGTTTTGAACGACCGGTTTCTGATAGAAGTTCTGAAGTCCACGCCCTTCAACGATCTGTTTACGCCCTCTGTAACAGCCAGTATCTGTAATGTGTTGTTGTTTTAAAATTAGCTCTTTTTTTATTACTCATTTGACTTACTGTTAGTGCTAGCTTAAGATAACTTACCGAAACCCGTCTGAGCGCGCCGCAATTTGCTGCTCCTTTTAGCATGAGACCTGCCGAATCCGAAGCTAATGTTAGCTTGTTCCTCTTCCGGTGTTCGCCAGCTCCGCTCGTTGCACGCGGAGATTTTGGGAGTTATCGCTGTTCCAGTCAAGACAACACAAAGTTCACCAAGTGTCTCCCGTAAATTAATCCGTAAGGAGAAGGTCCTCGCTGCTGCGAGGCTGCTGCAAGGCTGCAACGAGGCTGTACAATTGAAGCTCCGCTCCATCCGCCAGAAGCAGTGTCCCGTTGCCGCCGGTCCCTATGCCGGGAGTCCGCTCGTTTAATTTTTGCCGGCTGCGCGTTGGGAGCGATCGCAAATACACTAAAAATTGAACTAAAACATAAAAATAACAATTATACTTTATTTATAAAGCCATTTAAAAAAAACACAGCTGCAACAAAGTGCTGTACACATGAAATTAAGAACATATAAACAAAAGATGAGATGAAATCATGAAAAACAACAGTCATGTGTTTAATACAGAAGTGGGTTGAGCCTAACCAGGGGTTGCTAGGTGAGGGGCTGGACTCAGGTTGAGGTGGTTGGCT
>JBBPBX010027532.1:6963-22956 GCA_038048925.1 Garcialebias charrua | reverse complement strand
TTACTGCAACATCATAAATAAGTACAACATTTTGGATTTTAATAGCTATCAGATTTTTATGGACGTTTGCCTGATTTTTAAAGTTTTAAATGGACTTGCTCCTCCTCCTTTAATATATTTTATAAGTAAAAAAACAAGTACAGTAAACACAAGAGCACTGACCAGAGGAGATTGTGATGTGCAGCGGCGCAGGACTAAATTTGGCCAAATGGTGGTGTCCATCAGAGGCACGCAGTCATGGAACACACTGCCAGTTTCCATCAGGAACTGTGGCACCTACTCCAGCTTTAAAAATTCTCTGAAACTTTGGCTGAAAACTAATCAGAAGTGCACTCATGTGTAGATTACTTTGTCTATTTTCTTATGGCATCATATTTTTATTGTAATTTTATGTTGTGTTATGAGCTATATAGGTGATGTTTGTATTTTTCTCCGCTCTTTTGTTTTATGGGACGTTTCTTATTCTTACCTGCCTCGGAAAGCCCACCGCATGGCAGGTGATCCCACACACCCACTACACAGCTGCTTCAGACTGCTGCCATCAGGGAGGAGACTGAGGAGTCTCCAGGCTCGAACCAGCAGACTGAGAGACAGCTCTGTTCATCAGGCAGTCAGGATGCTAAACACTCTGCCTGCTCTGCCCCCCCTCCCATTTGAACTGCCTTAACACTAAAACTTTCTCACACATTACCACTCAACACAAAGATTTTAACACTGGACTCTGTGTCATCAAACGGGTTATTCACTAAACTCTCGGTCATGTGCTCATACAGTTTGCACTACTTCTCATACTTGCACTAATGTTTGTATTACATCACTGCCTATAGTCATAATACTGTTTACATTCTCTGTTTACATTTATTAATACTGTTTACTTTTATTACTACTGCTTACATGTAATTACTACTGTTTACATTTACACTACTCTAATATCTACACCACTGCTGATACATATACAGTGTGCTCTGAACGGTCTTATTTAGGGATGCCCAATGTGCCTTACTGCATATGCCACTTTTTGCCTCTATAACAACATCAACTACTACCTCATACATATACTGTGTACATTAACTCATACGCTGCTTTGCCACTTTGCAAATGTCAATGCTAGAAACCTTTAGTTTATTTTAGTTATACTTTTTATACTCTTTTTTTTATACTAGTATGCAAAAACTCAGGACAGTATTATGTTCATTAAATGTTTAATGTTTTAGTTTTAGAGTTGGTGTAAATTTTCATACTCTTATACCACTATGCAAAAAACTCAGGACAGTGTTAGTTTTACTATTTTATGCTTATGTCTATTATTATATGTTTCAGTGTTTCAATGTTTAGATGTTTACTGTTGCACCGAGGGACTGAGAGAAACGCAATTTCGGTCCTGTGTATGTCCTGCACTGTACATATTGCAGATCTGACAATAAAGTTGACTTTGACTTTGACTTTGACTTAGGACAACGGATGAAAATTAGCTATTGTGCTAACTCCGGCATATTTACATTGATGCTAACTGCTGTTATGTTGATTAATATGCATTGTCCTAACTTAAATAAATAAATAAATGAAATGAAATGAAATTAGGAATTAATTAGGTTTTAATTGGTCCTGTAATATAATAATAAAGGTCAAATGCAAATGGAAAATATTCTTATCTTCCAGTATGTTTTTAAACAAACACTATACTGTACACACTTTATATTGTAAAATATGTTTAGGAAATTATTGTTCAATGACACCACTTAAGAAAAAAAATGTTTATTATGAAAACTAAGAAGTGAAAAAAGCACAAAAATAAAAATACTGCATCCACCTAAGTGCTTTTTTTCCCGTTGTCTCACGGGCTTCAAGTTGATAAATTCTGGTGACTCCTTTCTCGTCACTGTAAAAGAAAAAAACATGGTTAATTCAATCTAGATACTGTTTTCAAATAATAAAATAAAATTCGATTTTTTTTTTGTAGACATAAGCATGTGGAGGCTTGCTTCCCCCCCCAGTACTTTGTAACACATATCATCAAATAGTTCTTAAACCACACCGCAGATATATTTTTTAACTAACAGAATGTAATCACAAGATGTTCATGTACAAACTATAACCTGTTGAAGTTATTTGAATTAAAATTTGATTTTTTATAATTATTTTCGTAGCGCACGCGACAGGTTTGGAAGAAGTCAAAGCGAATCAATTTAAATCCAGCAGATTTGACCACTACGTGACATTATTAAGGAATTGTTCACCTGAGGAACCCTCGTGCTATAAAGTCAGCTATGAAATATATTTTGTAAGCGTTCATTGAGCTACATTTTAATGAAATAAAGACGCCTGCGCGCGTGCTCGTGGCAAATCTATTTTTTAAAATCCTGCAGTTTTGAGCATTACGTGAATTTATTAAGGACACGTTCAGCTTAAGACCCATCTTTGCTATAATTTTAAAAACAAATAATTGTTTTTACCGTGTTAATCATGTTAAGTCCTTCCGTGTCCGCTGCTCGCTTCTCCAGTCCACGCGGCAGTCCCGCCCCTATGATGACCAGTACATGACGTCGAACTGGGCCCGGGAGCTCGGCCCGATCAGAACCTCCATCGTGGGGTTCCAAAACTGGGGCTAGCGCCGGCCCGAAAAGGCAAATGCGAACCACACGAACCCGGGTTAGAAGCCGGGGAGGGCCGTGCATTGCGAAAACGGCCAGAGTGGAGGGGTTTGGGGGGGGACCTCCCTGCAAAGGTTTGAAAACTGCTCAGCTGTGACGTGGCACGTGCGCTCTACAGGCAGCTGCAGGGAAACGTTCTGCACAAAACCAACAACACCCTAGGACCAAAGGAACATCCATGTGTTCAGTAGTTTGAATAACACTGTGATCGTGCTGACACTGCATGCAGCTGAGCCCAGCTTCAGGGTTGCCAGATAAGCTTAAATGTTTTTTTTTTACCCTACATGTAAGATAGGTCTTCATCGAAAATTTCATTGCTAAGTTAACGTGCGTGTGTTTTTTAATATATATATAAATGCCTCCCAGCGAGCAGGTTATCTGGGTTCAAATTGGACCGGGGGTCTTTCTGGGTGGAGTCTGCATGTTCTCTCCGTGCTGCTTGGGTTTTCTTCAGATACTCCGGTTTCCTCCCACCGACCAAAAACATGCATGTTAGGCTGATTGGTGACTCTAAATTGTCCCTAAGTGAGAGAGTGAATTGTTGTTTGTCTCGTTTGTCTCTGTGTCCTTGTGATGGACTGGACACTACGGCTGGGCAATATCTCGATATTTTTTAAAACAGGGATTTAAAACGCGATATAAACTTAGTCTATATCGATATAAAACGATATAGACTTAAACCATGTCTAAAGATTAAATCCAGCAGTTTTGCTCCCAGTCTGACTGCAGCCTTTCACACAACTACCCCCTTCCCCCCCCTCACTGACAAACCTGCTCCTTCCCGGCTACTCGCTTCAAGCCTCCAGTATACTCACACGTACGGACGCAGAGGGTTCAGACATCATACTCGAGTATCCACGCTGAGCAGCTGCAGCGCAGCTCCACAGACGAGGAGCGTTTACCTACGGGACAAATTGAGGTCGCTGATTGGTCATTTGCTGACACGCCTACTGAATTGATTGACAGGTTGAGAAAAAGAAAAAAGTGCTGGCAGCCTCAGCCGCAGTGGTGTTCTGTGTTTATATGTTAATAAAAAGTTCTAAAAATAAAAAAACAGGGAGTGCTGGTCCTGCAGCCCACTCATCACACCAGAACACCAGGAAATCTGCAGAACCTCCTGCAGCCACGCTGGACACGAGTTTAATTCACTCGTGACAAATTGGTTCATTTCTCATCATTTCAGTCATGGAGTCAACGGAGGAGGAAGAGATCACTGCCTTTTGGCAAAAAAACTAAAGAAAGTCCAGATCAAGGATGAAGAAGAGGAATTTAATACATTTGTGTCGCATACAAAACAGTCCGGTGCCGGGCAGTTTATTGTTCGACAACGCGTTTGTGTACGTGGTCGTAAAATGTGAGCTTTACGCGTACATGCCCTGCGGGGCTACGCGTGTACCTCTGTGTAGTACGTGTGTACAGCTGCGTGTGGACGTACGCGTGAGTTTACTGGAGGCTTCAAGCTGAAGACGTTCAGATATGCAGACAGGGTCTTAGATGACTCGCAGTGGGAGAGCACTTTAAATTCCTGATCAGGTGTGAAAATGACGGTAGCTGCTTCAAGCTGCAAGACTCGTCTTGTGTCGGGAGAGGAAACAACTCCGACTGACACGCAGCTCGAAACTTTGTTTACTCAGTGTGGTGCATTCAAGAGCATAGGAACTTTTAAATTCAGAAAGAAACAAGCCAACTACACAAAAATGTGAACTAACAGCTTTGTTAATAAAAGTTATTAAAGGTTGAATGAATATACTTCATTAGAATCAGACTTTTTAAAGAGAAAGTCAGCCTTTCATGTTTGATCTGTAAGTGTTGTGTTTAAAGCTCCACTGACATCATCTTTTAACTTTCCATAAAATGGCACAACATATATATATATATATATATATTAAGATTGACCTCTGATCGTTTTTGCTAAAACAATGTGAAATTAATGAAAATTCCTCTCCAAAATAGTTTAAAATTAGCGCCGTTTTGTTACACGTTAAATTCGGGGTTTTCCGGTCACGTGATTGTGACGTCAGACACAGAGCTCTTCTCCAACCGCACATTTAATACAATGGAGAAAGATACAAACACGTCCGTCCAATTTAGCCATTTAAAACCTTAGATTTGAGCGATTTGGCTTTAGTTCGTGAAGAAGTTATTCATGAAGCGAACAGCAGATGTCAGCAAAGCCATCGTGATTCCTCTTACAGTGCTCTGTAAGAGGAATCACAATGGCTTTGCTGACATCTGCTGTTCGCTTTTTGAATGTGAAACCTCTCCTGAAAAAAAAAGTCAGCACGGACAAAAGAAACCTTGCTGTTTGATTTTTGATCACTCAAAATAACTTCTTCTTCACGAACTGGAGCCAAATCGCTCAAATCTAAGGTTTTAAATGGCTAAATTCGACGGACGTGTTTGGATCTTTCTCCATTGTATTAAATGTGCGGTTGGAGAAGAGCTCTGTGTCTGACGTCACAATCACGTGACCGGAAAAACCCGAATTTACCGTGTAACAAAACGGCGCTAATTTTAAACTATTTTGGAGAGGAATTTTCATTAATTTCACATTGTTTTAGCAAAAACGATCAGAGGTCAATCTTAATATATATATATATATATATATATATGTTGTGCCATTTTATGGAAAGTTAAAAGATGATGTCAGTGGAGCTTTAAACTTTAAGTGATTCAGCTGTTTGTGGTTTTGTTATGCAGGAAAAAACATTTTATTTTTGAGACATTCATTTTGTACAGTTACAGCTTTGTTAAGCTGTGTGACAACTGGGACAAAGCTTTGACTCAGAAATATATTTTTGTTACTACTTTATGGAAAACAAACTATCGAGATATATATCGTATATTGCAATTTTTGAAAAATATCTAGATATTAATGTTGGTCCATATCCCAGCCCTGCTGGAGACCTGTCCAGGTGTTCCCCGCCTCTCACACTGTGACTGCTGGACATGGGCACCAGTGACCCCTGTGACCCGAAAAGAAAGAAGTGGGTGAAGATGATGGAGGGATGGAGAGATGGTTGGATGAATGATTTATAGATTTTATATTGCTTAAAAGTAAATCTTCTTCAAATTATTGGGGTGGCCAAAGATTAATCTATGGAGACTAAGGCCACCACTGACCTCCCCCTGGCTCCACCCGTGCACCTGGTGGTGGAACAGTTGCTCCCTCCGGCTCCCTCAGATGAGCCAGATTTTATTTTTTATCATGGAGGTTCTGTTGGACTCTGGTCCTTCAGAAAAACAATCTTGAAACGTTCCCTCTTGAAGCCCATCAGCGTGGAGGGACCTGGCAGTCGCTCTTGTTTTAAAGCTGTGGGTGATTGAACTGTTCAGGGGGGGCTCATCTCTGAACTTGTGCATTTTGTTGCAGAGTGTGTGATTGACGTCGGATGTCCTCTTGTCTGTCCTCCAGGGGACACTGTGTGCTCGCCCGGTCAGGAGCTTCCTTCTTCTCCGTGGGAGCTGGTCAGAAAGCCCGTCAGTCAGTGCGTTACCGTCCGCCTCAAAGGTACACACCTGTCGACCACAGTGGGTGTGTCCTCATCTCTGGGGACAGATGGACACATTTTACAGACTGTGTTTTGGATCTGGCAGCAGCGTAGGTTCTGATGGATCAGGTTCATCAACACGTGAGAGGAAATCAGCCAAACAAGTTCTTTGATCAGCCAAAACTGGTCTAAATTAATATTGGATTATTATTTAGTCACATGGTTTAACATTTAACATAACCACGGTCTACTTACTTCATGGGATTTAAGAAGTTGAACTAGATCCTTATGCCCTGTGCTCTATGAAGTTTTATTAATAATTTATATTATTATTGGTTGAAGAACTGGACGTACAATTTTAACTTGTTATTTAAACATCTGACTGTGTTGTAGACATTTCTTGTGTTGGATAAGATCGATGAACTGTGATGATCGTCTTGAACTGGATTGTCTCCAAAGTTACGTCAGTTGTAGATTCACTTTGAGATTTTTATTAATGAAAAGTGCATTATAAATGGAATTCATTATTATTATTATTATTATTATTCAGTGACCACTTTCACACAGTTTTATGAAACTCATCTTAATGTTTCATGAGGTGTTGTGCTAACAGACAGACAAATGCATACATGCACACGTATACGAGCAAAACGGTTAGCACCCTTTTTCAGTGGTGGGATAATAACATTAGAAAGAATATAATTTAGATTAAAGGAACAAAAAACAATAACGTTGATAAACAAACAGCAAAGATGTTTCGAGGGCGAGGCAGACCTCTGCGTTGTTGCCAGCGCCGCTCGACGCGCACATGCTGCGCGCAGGCTGTTCACAGCAGAGCTCTGTGTGAGCAGCTGCGCGCGGAGCGTTTACCTACAGGACAAACTGAGGTTGCTGATTGGTCATTTGCTGACACGCCTACTGAAATGATTGACAGGTCTGAGTGGTGAGAAAAGCCACAGGCTGCGCAGCGTTTTTCTGTGTTTATATGTTAATAAAAAGTTAAAATAAATAAAATAAAAACAGGGAACGCTGCTCCTGCAGCCCACCAGGAAATATTTAGAACCTGCGTATCCACGTTGGACATGAGTTTAGTTCACTTGTGACAAGTTCATTCATTCCTCCTCATCGGAGGAGGAAGTGAATGGTGACCGCTTCAAGCGATCACTTGACTTTTGGCAAAAAGAACAAAAGAAAAGTCAGATCAGCGATGAAGAAGAATGAAGAAGGGATATTTAATACATTTGTGTCTCATACAAAACAGTCCGCCACCGGGCAGTTTATTCTGAGACAACGCGCGCGCGTGAGCGGTCGTAAAATTTGAGCTTGGCGCGTTCACGCCCACGATCAAAGGCTTGTGCAGCGGCGCTCACACGGCGTGGCGCGGCGCTCGGACCGACGTGGAGCTATGCCTCGCCCTTCACACTGTCTCCATCAGGTTTTTAGGATGGATGGATGGTTGGATGGACAGATGCATGATGGACAGATATGAGTGTGTTGGATGGACAGTTGGATGGTTGGATGGATGATGGATGGATGAAAATGTTCAGACTTGTTCTGCTGGCGTTCCTCATGTCTGAGGAGACGTGTGTGTGTGTTTCACAGGTCTACCTGAGTTGTGTCTCGATGAGTGTGCTCTGGAGTCCCTCTACCCCCTGCCACTGCTGCACAACTGTGCACGCCTGGTATACCTCACACACACACACACACGTTTGTTTTTCTATCTTTGTGGGGCCATTGCATTGACTTCCATTAATTTTTCATTCATTTCTATAGTCTAACCCTGACCTTTACCCTAAACTTAACACATCCTCAATTCAAACCTTAGTCCTAACCCTAACCCCTAACGCNAAAGATTTTGTCGCTGTGTTCTTTCAAATAGAAAATTATTTCACTGCATGTTCATGAAGAATCATCAATTTAAATGTTTGCATGAAAACAGGGTGACTATGAGAACTGTTTGTTTTCATCAACTCCCCCTGTGAGCATCGAATCTCATTATGTAACAAAACCAGAATATGAACAAGTCCAGCAGTTTTCCTCTTCTTCGGACCGTAGGTCCCTCTGGGTGTAAATTCCTCGTCTGAAGACCATCGAGAATGTTTCAAAACGATGCGTAACACAGATAAAATGTCACACACTGCAGCAAAGTATTATAACATAACTTATTGAAAGGGTTATACATAATTTACGATACTTTATTACAAATACGCAAAGATTTGAGAAGGAAATAGTCGATCGGGTGACTGCGCCGACGCCATCTTAGAACTGTGTTTACAATGCATGCGCGTTCACGAGACAGGCCAAGCTGTGGAGGAGGAGCTAAGGAGGCGGAGTTGCAGGTCAGCCAGAGTGCAAGGGGGAGGAGGGAGAAGGGTTTCTGCTCGAAAATTTCCTAAGTTTCAGGGCTTTACAGAAACTGCAGACCGTGCCTTTAAGTCTTGTGCACAGAGACTAAATGAACTTTGACTTGAAAAGAAACGGTCTCTGCACAGATCTATGCTCAGATCTCTGTGCAGAGAGATCTGTGCAGAGAGATCTATGCAGAGAGATCTGTGCAGAGAGATCTGTGCAGAGAGATCTGTGCGTCTGTGTGTTTTCTTGAAGATCTGTGGTAAAGTGTCTGATGTCCAGTGACCAGTGATGAAGGGGCCTGGATGGAGGCAGCTCCACATTGTTCTCACTCTGTGACTGTGTGTGTAGGTGGAGCAGTACGGCAGCCTCATCCTTCACAGCCTGGAGGGCAGCTGCCTGGAGTACACCGCCAGTCTGGTGGCTCGCTACATCCAGGTACGTCCACCCAACCACCGACAGCTGAGAGCTCGCTGGAGAGGAGCAGCTCCGTGTGACACCTGATCGTAAAGGTTCAGAGACTTGAGAGAGCACGAGCTGCTGAAGTGAATTCTTTCAAAGACAGAATTCAATGTCAGCTCTTTGTCCACTGCTCTGAAGAGCTCAGAGAAGATGTGAGGTGCTGCACGAGGAATAATAATAATAATGAATTCAATTTATAAGTCCGTTATCTCTGGTGTGCAGTGGGAGAGACACGGGGTCCAGGCTACATCAGGGGTCAGCTTCTTGCATGAAGAAGTCGTGGACTGGCTGAGAGTTCCCACAGACTTTAATATTTGCAGATCATGTTGGAATCTGTAGTGAGAGTAGGGAACGGGTGGAGAGCTCAGAGAAGATGGGAGGTGCTGCACGAGGCAGAAGTCAGTTATCTCTGGTGTGCAGTGGGAGAGACACGGGGTTCTATTTCATCCCTCCTGACCGCCAGGGGCGGCGCTTTCAAGCACGAATGAACATTCTTGCGCATGCGCAGGTCGAGTACAAATAACAACAACGTCACCCCGTGACCTGCCGGGGACCCGCGTGACTCTATATAGGCACGTCACATCCGGGGCCCAGTCCCTTAATTCTTCTCGCGCGCAGGTTTGTATCTGTTGAGTACAGCGTGTGGTCGTGTGAAGCTTGTTGCTTCGGTGTGAACCACACTGCTTCCTGAAAAACTACTCGTTGCTAGTAGCCACGTGACCAACTCTGGTCGGAGTTGCGGGTAAGTCTCGCCCTCCAGGGCTGCACGAGCGGTTTTCATCTTTACCGGTTCTTCGGTCGCTTCGACGACAACTGGTAAGTTCTGCTCTTTTTTACTCTCACAGCGGTGGCGTTTCTGCCCGCGTGGAGTTACTCTTCTGTTGTTTATATGACTCACCTGTAGCGTTTTCGCTAGCGTGGTGTTTAACTTTTGTTATTTGTGTGACTCACCTGTAGCGTTTTCGCTTGGTGGAGTCCTTTCTGTTTACAGTTTATCCAACTCACCAGTAGCGTGTACTGCTCGTGTTTGAGTTCATTAATTATCCTAATTATTATCCAACTCACCAGTAGCGTTTTCGCTCGCACTGAGTTGTCTATTATTTGTCATTTATGCTCACCAGTGGCGTCTACGCTCGCACTGGGTTCTGTATTTGTCTGACTTCACCAGTGACGTCTGGTTTTTCCTCCCTCTGACGGAGTCACCAGTGGCGCTTTCTGCTCGTGCTTGACTCCTTTTGGTGGCTGTCTGCTCACGCTTTTCGAGCATGATGCTGCAAAATTTGTGTTGCTCGTCCTGTCTGACGCCGCTTCAGCCCGAGGACGGACATGACTTGTGTCCCGCCTGTCTTGGTGTGGGGCATCTCCGGGAGGCGCTGTCGGCTGAAGCTTGCCCCAACTGTGCCGTCATGCCCTGGTTTAGACGGGACCGGTTGGCTGCGCTGGAGCAGCCTACCGACGGGGCGTGTGCTTCGCCACGTGGCACGATGCCACTGGGTCAGGCGGTGGACAAACGGCCTGCTGTGGCTGCACCTTCGCGGCCGGCGAAGCGTGCCAGACGGCCCGATAAGGACAAGTTGTCCACCAGGGTGGATCACCTCACCGCCGAGCTGGCCCGCATGAAGGCCCTCCTCCAGTCCTTTCAGACTGATGATGGCCGGGACAGGGCGCTCCCTCCCGAGCGGGATGACGCATCAGTCGCTGGCGACGATGCTCTTTCATTGGCGGCCTCTGACACTCACTTCCGTGAGGACCTTTCGGAGCAGGGCTCCGGGACGTCTAGGTCTGACTCCGTTGTCTCCCAGGACAATACGGAGGAGTCCGTGACAGCTGCAATTCGAACGGCTCTTGCCCGCCTGCAGATTAGTGTCCCTCCGGCCCTGCCTGCAGCTTCCAGTGCGTTTTTTAGGCGCCGTACGTCGGAAGCGACCCTTGTGGTTCCCCCCTCGGGCGAGTATGTTCAGGAACTACATGCCTGCTGGTCAGACACCAGGGCGTTTTCACGTCCGACACGGGATGGCAGGGTCCTGGCATCCATGCAGGAGGCACCCAAGGTTGGCCTGGGGCAGATGCCTGCGGTGGAACAGAGCATCGCCTCTCTTATCGTCCCTCCTGACGAGGCCTTGCGGCCCAATGCCCGTTGTCCGCGGCCTCAGTGCCGTATTACTGACGACCTTCTCTGCAGGGCCTATGATTCTGGGGCCCGCATGGGCCGGATTGGGAACTCTCTTTCCCATCTCATGCTGGCCCTGTCATCCTCCTTGGAATCTGTTCCGATGGACCATCCCACGCAAGGCCTGGTTGATGCATCTCTGCAGGCCTTTGCCTTGATGACAAGAGAGGTTGGCCGAACACTCTCCACACTGGTGCGTGCTCGCCGCCAGGTCTGGCTGGCGCAGTCGCCACTCACTGAGCCTTGTAGGAGAACCTTACGGGACCTGCCTGTGGTTCCGGGGGAACTGTTTGGCTCTGCGGCACTAGACGCCTTGGACCGTACTGCTCAGGCGTCTCGTACGAGGCAGCAACTGGCGGGGCTTCAGATTCAGATTCAGTTTATTATCGCCATTGTCAATGAACAGGATTCACAGACTAGGAATTTGCTTCGGCATAACGGTGCATAAAATATAAAAACATAAGACACAAAAAACATAAACCATAAAACATCAATACAATCAATACAATATTCAGTGAACAAAAACTACTAAGAAACAGCGCAATTAGAGTGGTGCAATCAAAATACAGTGATACAGTGATTCCCAATCAAAATACAAAGAACAAATACAAAATACAGCGACCAAGGCAAGTTATGAGGTAGCATGGTTATGAGTGTTCAAGAGTCTGACAGCAGAGGGGAAGAAACTGTTTTTATGGCGGGAGGTTCTGGTCCCAATTGACCGAAGCCTCCTGCCTGAGGGGAGTGGTTCGAACAGACCGTATGCAGGGTGAGAAGGGTCAGCTGTGATCCGACCTGCTCGCCTCACAGTCCTGGAGACGTACAGGTCATGGAGAGATGGGAGACTACAGCCGATTACCTTCTCAGCAGAGCGCACAATGCGCTGCAGTCTGTGTCTGTCCCTGACAGTGGCCCCGGCGTACCACACTGTGATGGACGCGCTGAGGATGGACTCGATGATGGCCGTGTAGAACTGCACCATCAGCTTGGCCGGCAGCTTGGCCTTCCTCAGCTGTCGCAGGAAGTACATCCTCTGCTGAGCCTTTTTGATGAGGGAGCTGATGGTTGGCTCCCACTTGAGGTCCTGGGTGATGGTGGTGCCGAGGAACCGGTAGCAGTCCCCAATGATGATGGGGGTGTTGTTAAAGGTGATGGGGGGCAGAGGGGCTCTGTCTTTCCTGAAGTCCACAATCATCTCCACTGTCTTCTGGGCGTTGAGCTCCAGGTTGTTGTTGCTGCACCAGGTCACCAGCCGGCCCACCTCTCTCCTGTACGCAGACTCATCATCATCCGAGATGAGCCCGATGAGGGTGGTGTCGTCCGCAAACTTAATAAGTTTTACGGAGTCATGGCTGGAGGTGCAGCAGTTGGTGTACAGGGAGAAGAGCAGAGGGGAAAGAACACATCCTTGTGGTGAACCTGTGCTTATGGTCTGAGTGTCCGAGACAGCTTTCCCCAGCCGCACGCGCTGACTCCGGTCTGTCAGGAAGTCAGTGATCCACCTGCAGGTGGCGTCAGGTACACCGAGCAGAGAAAGCTTGTCTTGGAGCAAAGCAGGAAGGATGGTGTTGAATGCAGAGCTGAAGTCCACAAACAGGATCCTAGCATAGGTTCCTGGGGAGTCCAGATGCTGCAGGATGGAGTGGAGGGCCAGGTTTATGGCGTCATCTACAGACCTGTTAGCTCTGTAGGCGAACTGCAGAGGGTCCAGGAGGGGATTGCTGATAGACTTGAGGTGGGATAAAACCAGACGTTCAAAGGTTTTCATGACTACAGATGTGAGAGCCACAGGTCTGTAGTCGTTCAGTCCTGTGATGCGTGGCTTCTTGGGGACAGGGACGATGATGGAGGACTTGAAACAGGCTGGTACATGACATGACTCCAGGGAAGAGTTGAAGATTCCTGTAAATACAGGTGCTAACTCATTAGCACACTTCCTCAGGGTGGAGGGAGTCACATGATCTGGGCCTGCAGATTTGTGTGTGTTCAACCCTTTGAAAAGCCTGTTCACCTCCCCCTCTGTAGCTGTGAAAGCAGGGGGTGGGGGGATCTCCAAGGTGGTTAAACACTGAGTGGTGTGGGGGGTAGAGGAATGTGAGTCCTTTGTTTCAAAGCGTGAATAGAAGTTGTTGAGGTCGTTAGCCAGTTTGATGTCATCTGTGGAGTGAGGCGATCTGGGCTTATAATTTGTGATCTCTTTCAAGCCCCTCCAAACTGTGGCAGAGTCATTTGCAGAGAATTGCTCTTCCAGGCGTTTGTTGTACCTAGTTTTAGCCTTTGACACCTCCCTGCTAAATCCATACTTTGCATGTCTGTAGCCCTCTTTATCTCCCTCCCTGAAAGCAGCCTCCTTCTGCTGACGGAGCCGTCTGAGTTTGGATGTGAACCAGGGTTTATCATTATTAAAAATGACTCTGGTTCGTGATGGAATGATGCTATCTTCACAGAAATGTATATATGACGTCACAGTGTCCGTGTACTCATCTAAACTCTCTGTGGAGTCCTTGAACATATCCCAGTCCGTGGTTTCAAAACATGCACGCAGCTCCTCCTCCGCTTCACTGCTCCACTTCTTGGATGTTCTCACTGCAGGTTTTGAAAGTTTCAGTCTTTGTTTATATGCGGGAATCAGATGTACCATCACGTGATCAGACAGCCCCAGGGCTGCACGCGGGACTGCACGATAAGCTCCTCTCACTGTGGTGTAACAGTGATCCAGCGTGCTCCCTTCTCTGGTTGGGCATGTGACAAACTGTTTGTACTTTGGCAGTTCATTTCTCATATTTCCTTTGTTAAAATCCCCAAGGATTATAACTAGGGAGTCAGGGAAAGACTGCTCCACGCTCGTTATCTGATCTGCAAGAGCTCTCTCAGCCTCACGCACATCAGCGCTCGGTGGGATGTAAACAACGGCCAGAATGAATGAGGAAAACTCACGTGGAGAGTAGAACGGTTTGCAGTTAATGATCAGATATTCCAGGGAAGGAAAGCAATGCTCAGAGATCACTGTCACATCAGAACACCAGGCATTGTTTCTTCACAGACGTGATCGCCAGCCGGCTGGCACTTGGACGGGTGCGGGCTCCTCACGGGGGTCCTCGCGTCCGTCCTCTTCTCTCGTTGTGCCTCGGGTTCCAATGCGGGGTCGGGGATCGGCCCAGAGACCTTTTCCAGGTCAAAGGGCTGGGGTTGGGCCGTCTCACTCCTTTCGAGGGGCGCAGTCTAGCCGGTATCCTCCCAGGCCTTGGAGGGGTCGGGGGGCCCGCAGATGATACCCTGGTGCCGGCGGTCGGTTATTTTGCCCCGAGACAGATCACCTACTGGGCTGCCCACACGCCGGACGTGTGGATGTTGTCCACCCTGTCCCGGGGGTATCGCCTTCAATTCCGCCGCCGGCCACCTGTTCCTGGCCGGGTCAGGATGACTGTCATCCGCGACCCGGTGAAGGCGCGGGCACTGAACGACGAGATCTGCACCTTGCTAGCCAAGGGAGCTATAGTGCCTGTGGACCCCCTGCTGGATCCAGGGGGCTTTTATTCCATTTATTTTCTTGTTCCGAAGAAGACCGGGGATCTGCGTCCGGTTCTGGACCTCAGGGGCCTGAACGCGTACTTGAAGGTCATGCCTTTCCGCATGCTGACCACCAAGGTTGTCTTGAGGGCGATTTCCCCGGGCGATTGGTTCACGTCCATCGATCTCAAGGACGCTTATTTTCATGTGCCAATCGCGCCGCCCCATTGGCGGTTCCTTCGTTTCGCCTTTCAAGGGCGGCACTTTCAGTTTAGGGTCCTCCCTTTTGGCCTTTCACTGTCCCCCAGGGTGTTCACCCGATGTGTCTCTGCGGCCCTCTACAGATGCGGGGCCTGAGAATACTCCCATATCTAGACGACTGGCTCATTTGTGCCTCGACGCGGGATCGAGCGGTTCGGGATACCCGATTGGTACTCCAGCATATGGAACGCTTGGGTCTGCGGGTGAACCTGGGGAAGAGCATTCTGACTCCCTCTCAGGAGTCAGTCTTTTTGGGCATTGCCTTGGATTCAGTGTCGATGACAGCTCGCCCGTCACCCCAGCGGGTCGACAATATATTGCACCTGCTCCCCGACTTCAGGCGCGGTCTGGCACCGCCTCTGGTGCGGTACCTTCGTCTACTGGGGATGCTTACTGCTGCATCCACCGTGGTGCCCTTGGGGCTGCTGTCGCTAAGGCCCCTTCAGATGTGGCTGAACAGCCTGGCTTTGGATGCCTCGCGGAACGCCCATCGCCTCCGACGACTTCGGGTGAGCCCTCAGTGCCTCCAGTCTCTGTCCCAATGGAGGCTGGGGTCGTTTATGACAGCGGCAGTCCCGCTCGGTTCCCTCCCGTGCCGTCGGGAGGTTGTGTTTACGGATGCATCCTCCACGGGCTGGGGTGCCACCTGGCGAGGTCTCATGGCACAGGGGACGTGGTCCCGGTGAGGTCTCATGGCACAGGGGACGTGGTCCCGGACACAGGGCACAGAGTACATCAATGTCCTGGAGTTACGGGCCGTGCTTCTGGCCCTTCACAGCTTCCTTCCAGGTTTGCGGGGGAAGCATGTGCTAGTGAGGTCAGACAACACCACTGTGGTTTATTACATCAACCACCAGGGGGGAACCAGGTCCTTGAAACTGTTGCGTTTGACGCAGCGTCTTCTGACCTGGGCTGCTCCGTGCTTGGCCAGCCTCCGAGCAGCCTACATCCCGGGGTCACAAAACGTGCCGGCGGATTCTCTGTCCCGTCAGCAGCCGCTCCCGGGGGAGTGGAAACTTCACAACGAAGTGGTGGAGATGATCTGGACGGTCTATGGCAGAGCGGACGTGGACCTCTTTGCCTCGGGGGACACGTTTCA
>JBBPBX010027531.1:13963-37227 GCA_038048925.1 Garcialebias charrua | reverse complement strand
TTGTAGCTAGCATGCTCTCATCATCACCAATATATTTTCTGAAAAAATCATCTGTCATAGTACTGACCTGGCTGCCAGTATCTAGTAAACAATGTGCTGACCTGCCATTAAGTTTTAGATCAACCACTGGACATTTTCCTATGGCACGCTCAATAATTTGTTCTCGTGTGATCTCCAGTGTAGGTGAGTCTACGACATGACCCTGCGTTACCCGACTCACTGCAACCAGGGCCTCTCGTTTCCCGACGGACTAGAAATGGGGTACTCATCAGAGTTTTTGTATCTTCTCTGGGGACACTGTTTGGCAACATGACCAGCAGTTTGGCACTTGAAACATATCGGCTTACCGTCAGGGGTAAATCTTGGACCAGTTTTGGTCTGAGATGGTGTCTGGCTACTAGGATTTTTGTTCTGAATTGTCAGCTCTTTCACAGCCTTAGTGAGTTCTGTTATCACTTTCCCTTGCTCAGTGAGCACTTTAAGAACGTCATCCATTGAGACCGACTTCTCATTAGGTCTAGTTAGATTAGTGACTTTATCTTGCTCTTTAAGAGTTTTCATCACATCCTCCAGATGCATTGGATTTTCTGTCTCTTTAACTGCACAGCACTGTGCTTCGGCTTTAACAGTACGGCAGTTATTCACGTTACTCCTAACCGTTTTTGTGCTAGGGGCTTGGTCTAAGGACCACAAGTAAGCCTCCTCACGCACCTCTATAAAAGTGGATGCAGGTTTTCCTCTTACATGTTTTCGGAGTTCTCGTTTCAGTGAGAGGTCTCTGATGCCCTCAATGAACTGGTCTCTCAACACTGCGTTCTCATTACCCATGGAATTAGGATGCTGTTTTCCTCTTACATGTTTTCGGAGTTCTCGTTTCAGTGAGAGGTCTCTGATGCCCTCAATGAACTGGTCTCTCAACACTGCGTTCTCATTACCCATGGAATTAGGATGCTGTTTCCATACCAAACTAAAGGCCTGAGATAATGAATGTGAAAAGTCACGTATGTCTTCACCCTCCTTCTGTTTACAGTTGTAGAAGCTCTGTAAAAGTTGGGCAGCGCTACGTTTATCTCCAAATGCATCTTTTAAGTAAACAAGCAGGTCTTTTACAACATCACCATCAGCTTTGCGTAAACGCACTTCTTCCAGAGCTGGGCCTCTTAACAGCGACAGCACAAAATCAAACTGTTCGGGTGCAGATTGGTTTCTAGCAGAAATTACCCTTTCTACTTCTTCAATAAACTCATCCACACTCCTCCCATCTTTGTCAATGTCTCCACTAAATGGTGAAATGTGCCTTTCTCTGGGTACGTAGACATAAGACCTGGTAGGCTCATTATTTAGTGATGATATGACTGTCATGACTTCATCTTGCCTTCGGGCTAACTCACTTAGTTGTTGTAACACCCCAGCTTGTTCAAGGTCATTTTGTCCAGTATCCTCGTTATTATTCACTGCTAAATGTTGTCCCTCCATCTCAATGTTTATGGAACCCTCTTGTTCAGACATGTTCTGAAATTATTATTATTATTTTTTTCAGTTCACTTAACAGTCAATAGAAGTATTAACAGTCAATATAAATATTAACAGTAAATAGAAATTTATATAGCAAAGGATAAATTGGTCGAAGTCCGGAGTCCACCGGAGGTCCCTGGGCTGCTCCAAGACCGCTGCTGGGCGATGCTTCTCCCGCCTGGAATGCGCCCTGGTCTGACGATCGCTTCGGCTGAAATCCCTCACGACCACACCCGCACAGACTGCTCAGCAACGTCCCCCCTCTGGTCTCGAAACAGATGCCTCCTCACCGACGCGATGCCCACGTCCACTCAGGTGTAGGCCACTTCTTCACCACTGCCGTTTGCTAATGCTACCGCTGCGCCGCCATATACATGCACTCGCAGAGAGAAAAAAACGACACCCCACTCCTGGTACCAATATTTGAAACCGGGATAAATGCAGCACACGAAGCTTCAAATAGAAGGGGTTCTTTATTCTCAAAAATAAACTATTCCCTCTGAGTTATGTATAAAAAAAACAAGAAAAAGTCCGTGTTTCGAACGGCAGCAAGCCTTAGCTTCAAATAAAATGGCGGACCGACAACACGGTTAGCACCCAACAGAGTAGCATGCAGCTGCACGTAACAGCTGAAATCTAACAGCGTGAAAGCTACTGCATAACAAACGGCAGCGGCACTCTACGAGAGAACAAACAGAAATAAAACATTAGCATCGTCTCTATAGCTTCATTCACGGAAGATAATTCAGTTCCAACAATTACCGGACACTAGGATTCTCCTCTCACGTGGCCAGAGTGGTCTTCTTCACCAAGTCCCAGATAAAATGTCCTTCTCTTCCGTTTTCTTACCAGTCCGTGCCATCGTACATAAACAAAGGGTTTTTTCTCTATTTCCGGTCCTTTTAGACCTCTCTGTACCAACAGCACCACATGCTGACAAAAAACAAGAATTACAACCATAGGTGAAATTAAAGCAAAACATGGTTTTTAAAATACATTTGACATGTACCCATTTTTCACCTGGTTACATATATAATACTATATAATAGGTTACCTAAAAGGTTTGCATTTGTTACAAGGAATTATGAATACAATGAGTCTCTACACAACAAATGCAGAAATATCAGCTGGCTTACTAAACTAGTGTAATGTTAGCTAGCTTAAGTACTAACATTATGTTGTAGTTAGCTCAGAGTGTCTACTTTGTTGACCAACATGATATTCTATCACAGTAAAGTCATGGAGTTGGTAAATGCAGATAATACATGTACTTTGTATGCTGCTGTGTCAAACTGACCTCCTAGTGGTGAGACTGCAGGTATCAGATGTGTAAATGAGACAGAAAATGTATCTTGACAGTCACAGTTGGTAAGAATCAAAGGTTCCCAAAGCAAACCCTTGAGATTCTATAGGAAATGCTTGGGGTCATTTTTGACCCCACTCATGAAAAACTGGGGTAGTGACACAAAAACTGCAATTTCTGAAAATGTATAAAAACATTTTAAAAAATTCAAATGGCTTGAAGTCACAAACATGTTTTATGAGGAATACCTGGAATATGGAAGAGTAAAAACTTTTAGTTTCAGAGTTTTTGAAGAATAACAACCCTCGGGGTCATTTTTGACCCCACTTATGCATCTAAGGGTTACATTATATTGCACCTCCTACACCTGTCTGCTGCCCATAGGTGCAGGGAGAAGCTCCCTCCTGCAGCATGTCATGCTCTCTAATCTTCAGAGGTTAAGTGGGCGCAGCCGAGAGCAATGACAGGTGGCAGAGTGCAGCCGGATGCAGAGAGCTGAAATCATGACATGTTGATGTTTAGAAACAATAGGAACCCCTGCGATAAACTAGGGACTACTGTAAACAGTACAATGTCAACGATTTTTACAATGAAAAGGTTAATTTTGGTAAGAGTGGTTAAATGCCTATACTGTAGTTTGTTTTCTCCTATTTAATGGCTTCCTGAATATATAAGCCTAAGCGAACTTGCTACCCACCACAATTTAGAGTAACGTCACTTATTTGCTCTAATACACTAGTTAGTCTTAATTTACTGCGCTGTTCGGCTGGGTTCAAGTCTCAACATGTGATCTATTAACAGCAACATTTAAACAAAACTGTATTTTAAGTTTGATTCTATGACAACTTTTTTTTACAACTTGTTCTTATTTTGTCTATATATTTCCAAAACTACTGTTGTCAGATGAAGATTTTCCTAATAAATAAATAAATAAAACATTTTAATCAGGACAAAATGAACTAAAATACATTTTGTGTATATTATTTATTACATTAAAACGTATAACATTTTTTCAGAAAGCTATTCAAATATTTGAACATAAAAAATTAACGTTTTCAATGTTTACACCATTTAACATTTGGCTGCAACAATAAACTCATTCAGGTAAAACAAAAATCAATTGGCGGTAAACAGAGGTCTGTAGAGACAAAAGTTTTGACAATTCTTTTGAAACAAAACAAACTTGAACACAATGGAAAAACTAATCATGTAAAAAAAAAATATATACATGTAAGTAAAAACCATTTCATTTCTTGACAGCATACCTTTTCATCACTCGTATTGTTATCAACAAACCGTGGAATCTTTCAGTGTTCATTACGTGTGAACTCTTACTTGAATTCAGGACTTTTCTTAATATTTAACACAGCTGTTGTCCCTCATGTGTATATTTTCTTATGTGTGTATTAGGAGTCATTGCAAACCACTGCTTTGTGTCCTGTGTGGATTCTCATGTGTCTGTTTAAACTGGTCTGATATCTAAAGCTGTGTCCACAAAGTTCACAAACAAAATGTTTGTGTGTTGTGTGGATTCTCATGTGTCTGTTTAAATTGGACTGATGTCTAAAGCTTTGTCCACAAAGTTCACAAGCAAATGGTTTGTGTCCTGTGTGGATTCTCATAGGTGTGTTTAAACTTAGCCTGGTTAAAACCAGACCCCGTCCTTCACTTCGCTTCAGACAAGGGTCTGGACTTTTTCCATAGAGAAACGATTCTTGCTGGAGGCGTTGGCCTCTGCTGAGGAACAAAACCATTGGATATCATTGGATATTTTGAACAGGGAAAGCATTCTGCTCCCTCCCCTCAGAGCCACCCCCCGTGCTCTGGTGAACTTGACTGACAACTGCTCCGCCTCCTGCAGCTTTTCTCTCGCTGCGCAAATTCTGTGTTTATATGTTAATAAAACATTTTAATAAAATAAAACCATGGATCGCTGGTCCAGCTCACCAAAAGACCAGAAAATCTGATGGGACTCGGTCAGCAACGTAAAACCCGAGTTTAATTCTCGTGACAACCTCAGCCATTTCCTCCTTGTTCATTTCACTCAACGGAGGGTGGAGGAGAAGGAGGAGGGAGGAGGGAGCGATTACTTGACTTTTGGGAAAAAAAAACAAAAGAAAACTCCAGATAAGGGATTAAGAAGGGGAAATTAATAAATTTGTGTCACATATAAAACAGTCCTGCATCGCTTTGCATCGCTTTGAATGAGAACATGCGAATGCTCGCTGCTGGCTGCGCTGGGACAGGTGGGGGCGTGGGTTAGGGGCCAAAAACTCCGCCCCTTCTGTTCTCTGATTGGTCCGAACAAAATTCTACCGGAGAAATCGTTGTTAATGGGAGAAGTCCCAGACTGTGCAGTGAAGGGAAATGAGAATTGAGCGGAGCTGTGCAGGAAGGCGAGGGCCAGGCTAGTTTAAACTGGACTGATGTCTAAAGCTTTGTCCACAAAAGTTCACAAGCAAATGGTTTGTGTCCTGTGTGGATTCTCATGTGTGTGTTTAAACTGGACTGATGTCTAAAGCTTTGTCCACAAAGTTTACAAGCAAATGGTTTCCGTCCTGTGTGGATTCTTGTGTGCATTTTTAAATGTGCTTTTCTGGTAAATCTTTTCCCACATTCATCACAGCCGAATTGATTCAGTATGGTCTCAACTTTACTGCATGACTGTACATTTTTTTCCACTTCTAGACCTTTCTTATGAACGAAACAACTTGAAGACTTATTTCTTAAATTACTTGTCATATGTCTCTGAAGAGATAAGTTGTTGTTCTTGGTCATGGTAGTTTCTGTTGCGTTTCCCTCCTCTTCATTGGCTGCTTCTTCTCTCTGCAGCTGAGATGCTGATTCGACTACATCCGTCTTCCTCTTGGTGTTGATAATGATATGACAGTAACGTTTTAGTTTCATCATCATCACTGACTTCAGTCTTTGAAGAGTTCACATTACCTTCATAGGAATTCAGATCTTGGTTTCTCCTAGTTTATGCCGCCCCACAGTCCTCTCTACCTGTGGCTGTTTCCATCTGGACAGCTGCTACTGGTTGGGAGATCTCTGTCCTCCAGTTGGTGTTGATGAAGCTTTGAGGACAGAGGTTTCACTTCTCAGTTGTTTCCTTTTAAAATTAAATTTAACACTTGAATGTCTAAAGGCACGGACCCCTTCCTCGTTTCATCAGTTAGCAAGGTAAAGCTAAAAAAAATATGCTAAACATCTTGCTAGCAGAAAACTAACTACCGGTACACTGTATGACGCTTAGGATAAATAACAACAACAATAAAATACAAACCTTATATCTGCAGTTGGTAGTTTGAGCTGAAATCAAGTCTGTATGATACAAAGTAGTTTTATGTTGCTCAGTTTCTTCTACACAACAGTTTCTGTTGACAGTTACAGATACACTGGAGCAGAGCCTAAAAACTGTTTGAATTCTCTACAGTGATCTCCAACTGACACTGTTGCTAGGCAACCACTCTGTGAGTTCAGTTAGCTTGATTGATAACTGAAAATGCTACCTAAAAACACACAACTTGTAGCTAACAACAAGTCAATATGTATATTTTTTAATGTCTTATAAGTCATATGGAATTAGAGTTGTGCTAAAAGACATTCACCAAAATTGACATTGATATTTGATCATTTGACATGTTTGGTGTCGACCCAAACAAATTAATCTCTGTGGTCATGTATTCTTGTAACGATGCATAAAAAGATAGTTTATTTTCAAAGTAAAGTCATAAAAACTGGACCTGGGGCCTCATGTATCAAAGACGCGTGGATTTCCTACTGAAAAGTGACGTACGGTCAAACCCAGAAATGTGTGCACGCACAAAAAGATCCGGATGTATCAAACTGAGCGTACACCTGAATCCACGCACATTCCTTTTGTACATCACAATTGACGTGGAACTGAGCGCACGTGAGACACCTCCCCTGACACGCCTATATTTACATATGTTAAACAGATGCAAATTACTTCCTGCATGTGTGAAGGACATGTTTGTTTGATCCCTGCGCGATCAGAAATGATTTCTAGATTCGGGAAAATAATGAATTTAATATAATATGAGTGAGGACAAACATCCTAAGTAAGAATAGTAATAAAATGTGTTCATCATGCAAAGAACGAGTGATTGTGTGTCGGATTTGTGTGCGCGCGCACCCTGCTGTGGTGCGCGAACCGGCTCATTCATTCATTCTGTGTGGAAATATTAACTTTGCGCACGAGTTTATTACCATTATTACTGTAAACACAGAGGAACTTACTTGGATGTTTGCTAGAACATAGATCTTTGTTTATGTAGATGATGTGAAGAAACGAGTCTGTGCGTCTTGGTGGAGACATTTCATGACATCACGTGATGTTGGCGTCTCCAGACGCTGCGCGCCCCGCAGCCCTGTGCGCAGTCTGTCTGTGAAGCTTTTGCTCTCCTACAAGTTATATAAGGTGTACTTTCACGTGTCATTTTGGAGAAATCTACAATAAACGCAGATAATGAAACACCTCCAGCTGCCGTGTCAACACCGGTGAGGGTGCGCGCGGCGCGCTCCAAGCGCGACCACTCAGCCTTTGGAATCATATGGATGAGACATTCCATTGGACATGATCCGGCTTTGTGTGGACTGGACTGCACAGTCCCGATCGACCTGCAGCTCCCTCTGTGGAACAGTTTGACCGCTGCTTCTGTATGCACGCGTGATGCACGGCTCCCCAGAGCGCAGCAGCAGTGCCAAACTGAAAAATGATTATTTCTGAAAACGGCTGATAAGCCATATCCTAGATCAGAAAATTATATCTGTTTCTAAATAAATGCTCTGCGTGTTACACTATTTATTATATTCTCCAGTAAGGCTGAATGAATCCGTTCCTGTTAAATTTATTTTTGGCACAACTTTGCGCGTCCTTTATTTCACTGCGTCATGTGGATGTAATACTTGTTAATCGTGTGTTTGGAGGGAATATTAATCATTTTCACATCATGAACAGTTAATAATAATAATAATAATAATAATAATAATAATAATGAATTCAATTTATAACGCACTTTTCATTAATGGAAATCTCAAAGTGCTACAAGGTGCAACATATTTGAATGTCAATAAGACAAATAATAAAACAATTAAAATCAACAACAGTATCAGCTAAGATCAAAAGTAGAATCATGAGGAGTAAAGTATGCTCGGTTGAAAAGAAAGGTCTTCAAGCCGCTCTTAAAGTCAACCACAGACTGTGGGGCTTCAGTTTCTCTGAAACACCTGTAAGTGTCGCCAAAGGAACAAGAACCACAGAAACGTGCGTACGCCTGCTCGGGAGCTTGCGTGGATATGTACCTGGATGCGCATATATTCACGTTCAGTTCAGTTTTGATACATACGGGGTTTTGCGTGGAAAGTGACGTGCGCAATGTTTTTGTGCGCACGCACGGTTGATACATGAGGCCCCTGGTATACTGGAAAATGAGAAGATTTAAAAAATGAATGAATGACAAAAAAAAAAAAAACTTTGGATGAGTAGATCTACTGAATAAAAAATAAAAAAACTTTGGATGAGTTGTTGTTAAGCACAAGTATTGTGATTTGTGTCAAGGCAGCTTATTTATTTATTTATTTATTTTGTATTTGAACAAAATACATTTGTGTTTGTGCTCTATTTTCAATTCAGGGCTGCTATAGGTGGCCTAATTTTCAGTCTGCTTTTTTCACCCCCTTTCTCCATATGTATTCAAAAGTGTTTTTCTTCTACTCCAGATGGTATAGTTCATCATAAAAAATAAATATAATTAATATATTAGACATAGCAGACCTGTGTTCAATTAGTTTGAACTTGGTTTTGCTTTCTATGAGCTTGTGAACAAGTAAAAATAACAAACACACTATAAAAAATAGTATTTAGGCTGTAGTTCATCTTAGAGACTTATTTAAATGGTAAATGGTAAATGGAGCTTATTTATATAGCGCTTTCTAGCCCCCTGTGAGGACCCCCAAAGCGCTTTACAATACCAACCATCCACCCATTCATACACGCATTCATACACCGGTAGCGGCAGACTGCCATGCAAGGCGCCTTTCCAGTCCTACCGGGAGCAACTCGGGGTTAAGTGTCTTGCCCAGGGACACAACGACACATGGTGTGGGGAACCGGGATTCGAACCTCCAACCTTCCGATCGGGGGACGACTGCCATTACCACTACGCCACGGCTGCCCATTACGCCATTATTCTTACTTAATTATTTTGGTTTAGTGAAGACAACTTACTTTTATGGGTTCAATTAACTTAAAAGTCACACATTTTATTTGAAATGAACTTTTTATTTTGAGTCTTTTTTTTTCTTGTTCTGTTTGGCATTGTGGCACTCAGAATTATTGTCTGAGTGTCAAGGTGATACCCAACAGATTTACTTTCACAAGCAGAGCATTATGGCCGACCTTAATGCTCCACTTGATATATAAATCAAACGATTAGAATTTGCTTTGGGTTTGTTTAAGATGTAATGGACACAGGGATGAAAAGACAAAGAAGAAAACAAAGCTAGAAAAGTGGGAGAAGGGTTAAAAGAGAAAGAAGGCAATAGGAGTAGAGGAGAGAGAGAGGTATAAAGAGAACACAAATCATCATTGGAGTCTGCTTCTAGACGTGTGGAAAGAAAAAAAGACAAAACCGAGAAATCGCAACAACAAAACAACATATACATGATACTTATAACACCATTAGAAAGTATTTTATATGGTACATGGCAATACAAGATGTATTTAGTGGCCACCACAACCCAACTGAGTGTGTATCTGATAAACACCTGAATCTAAACACCTGTGTGAGCATCAGACAGAGTCAGAGAGTCTTTATTGTCATTTGCACCGCATGTAGTACATGTGATGAAATGAGATTATGTACACAGGGTCCCAGTTACATCCAACAACAAAAAGTAAGAGAAAAACTGATGGGGATTTTAAACCCCTGTTACCTTAATAAAAATCACACAAGATAAACAAGAGAACAGTCTTAAATCAGACAAACAACCTTGCAAGGGGGAAGGGCTTTTTAATGTCTTTTGAAACTTAGTTTGGTCTCAAATACATTGTTCAGCACAATTCCGAATTGTACTGGACATGACAAGCTATTTAAACAAGAAGCAGGTGGAGTTTGACAAGCTCTGACGTCTTACAGATAAAACAAACAAGTCATGGTTCTGATCAAACAAGAACATCTAATCCAAACATTGTCAAGGCTAGAAGACTGTCTTTTCTGTATCAAGAGAAAAAGCAAACAACATGTTTGTACTATCAAATATAAGTGTTTAAAGGGAACAGAGAATATTTGATATAAGTGAGCTGGGTTATAATTATTGGGTCAGAGTAATTAGTTTTAGATGATAAATATTGAACATCTCCATCATTTCATCCTCTTTATCATATATAAACTGATCATTATCAATCAGGTGAGCGGTGCGGAAAACAACCTCTGAGGCCGAGTTTCTAATTAGAGGCAAAAAACTCACACCACTGTCCCGTGCCTCCACAGTAACGCCCCGATCATGTAGGATCACCTTTTTAGGATGTTTTGAGAGATTATAAAGTTTCGGAGAACTCTGTTTGTCATATTTCATGACTTATTTCAATGTTTGAGAGAAATAAAGATTTTGAGGATAATTTTGCAATGAGTATGGTCTCACTTTATGGCTTATGTCAAAAGTTTTAAAAGGAATAATATATTTAGCATGGATTAGTCTATTTACCCACAAAAACCAAGTTTTTCCAAAGAAATAGGACTTTTGAGAAGAAACATATATAAAGAACTAATCTATTTGTGTTAAACAAATAAAAGAAATAAGCTATTTAATTTGTTTTAAAAATAAAAAGAACCAATCTAATTTGTCTTAACCAAAGAACCAATCTAATTTGTTTTAACCAAAAAAAGAACCAATCTAATTTGTTGTGTTAAACAATTAAATGGAACTTATACACTTTCAAAGATGTGGGAAATAATTCTCAAACACACAACAAAATAGCCCTTTATGGGCACAAAAATAAAATAAACTTTCAGTTGGTTTGAAACTTCCTTGATATCAACTATTGCCCAGGAAAGTAAAAACAACCGGTTTGAACTTAAAAAATGAAATAGATCAAACATTCTTCTTCACAGCATCCATCTTTTTCTTCTAGTGGGGGGTAAGTTCAGTGTCTGCCCAGGGGAGGGAGTGTCCAGATTTCAGAACAAGTTCTTTCTGTCCCTTGGGGATTTGTTTGTGGCATAAATTGTTGGGCACAAGTCCATTTCATCTGGGGGGGAGAAGAGTTGTTGTGTGTGGAATAAGTCCAGTTTTTCTGCGGGAAAGCTTTTGCTTACGAGATCAGTCCAGTTCTGCTTGGGGAAAAGCTTATGTCTGTGGAATAAGTTCATTTCATTCTGGGGGGGGGAGAAGAGTCTTTTTTTTCTTCTGGGGGGGAGCTTTTGTTCAAGTCTTTTTCTTCTGTGAGTTTCTGTGCGGGTCTTTTTCTTCTTGGGGAGAGCTTTTTGTTCAAGTCTTTTTCTTCTTGGGTTTTTGTCAAAGTTCATTTTTTTTCTTTGGGGAGAGCTTTTTGTTCAAGTCTTTTCCTTCTTGGGTTTTAGTCAAAGTTCATTTTTTTTCTTTGGGGAGAGCTTTTTGTTCAAGTCTTTTCCTTCTTGGGTTTTAGTCAAAGTTCATTTTTTTTCTTTGGGGAGAGCTTTTTGTGCGCCTTGTGGGTGGAGGGCATCAGGCAGTTTGATGGCTTCAGTCTTGTCCAGCTGTCTGTTGTTTAGTCTATTCAGGCATAAATTGCGGGCACAGTAGCAGGTCGCAAACCTGAATTGTGTGTGGCATAGTGTAGTCAAGCCACATGTCTTGACAAAGTGGAGAGCTTTGCTCTGACCAGATCCATCTCAAAATCTGGCTCAGCGATTGTTCCAAACTTCCTTTTCAGGGGAGCACCGGTCACTCAGATGTAACAGAGGCTGCTTTTTCTCTCGAGAAGATGACGCGTCCTTTCCACCACCTGTTGGGGTCCCGTTCACCCTCGTTTTCAGCCGTCCCTAGCAGGACCTCGAGTCAAGGCGGGATTCACTGGCATCACTGGCAACTCCTCCTGAAGGAGTTCCGGAAACCTGTAGTCTTTTGAGAGGAGAACTGGACACCAAAAAAACTTGCAAATTGTTAAATAAAACTAAGGCCTTTGGATCCCATGAGCCATTTGTGGTCTGGGGAAGGTCAAACTGTGGGTAACTCCTTAGTGAGTCAAATCTGTTAACTTAAACTAAATTCTGTAATTGGCTATAATAATAATTGTTTCTTTAAACTTAAAATAAAATTCCATTCTTATTATCTAAAACATTTGTATTTAATGGCAAAAAACAACACAACAACAAATGATTTCATTCTTCAGTGAAAATGAGTAATCACTCACTTTGATTTGAGGTTAGTTTTTAATTAGTAAGTTATTCTTAATTAGCATGATCATCAAAGTGAGTAGCAGGAGACGGAGACGTTTTATACTCACCTAAAATACTTTACCTTTTTCATAGTCTGTGGAAAAAGTCTAAACATACATACAGACATAGACAGACATATACGTACAGACAGACATACATACATATAGACATACATACATATATACATATAGACGGACATACATATAGACATACATACATATATACATATAGACGGACATACATATAGACATACATACATATATACATATAGACGGACATACATATAGACATACATACATATATACATATAGACGGACATACATATAGACATACAGCGCTGTAGTAATAAAGAATTTACAATAAAAACATGTGGTTCATGTGCTCAAAATAAGTCCAGTCTATAGTCAGAGTCAGTCGTGTTTTAAAAATATAGAACCACCACATTTCAAAATCAACCTTTCAAATCAACCTTTTGAATAGATCCAAAACTCCAGGGCGTCCCCCATCTTTTTCTCTTTGGATCTGTTAAAAATAAATACCTGTTTATCAAATGGCATATACAGTACCTGTTTATTAAACAACATATATAAAAGCAATGTGGTTTGTAGGTTTATCTGATTTATCCTACAGTACAACGTGCTTCTTAAATGATCCTTTAAATGGCTATGCTGTTGAATATAAAAATCTAAAAAGTTATTTTTTGTATAACTGATCATCTAATCAATGAATGAGCTGTTTCCTTTTATGAGCCTTCATTAATGTTATTAGTGATATATTCTTTATTATTATTAGTTATTTCTAGGAACACTTCCTAATATTCCCTTATTGCATTATTATATATCGCCACTGAGTGTCAGGCAGGCTCCCTCACTCACAGTCTTTAAGTCTTGATTAAAAACCCACTTTTATTCTTTCAACTTTAACATGATGTGATTTGTTTTGATCCTCTCTGTAATATACACTGTTCACTATTTTAGCTAGTTTCTGTTGCTTTTTCTATATAATTTGTTTTCGTTTTTGTTTTGTTTTTTTCTTTTGTTTTCCTGTCTGCTTGGCTTGTTTCTATCGTACAGCACCTTGGTTGGCCCGCGTCAGCCTAAGTGCTCTATAAATAAAGTGGTATGGTATAAATAACAATCTAAGATTTAAAGCATAAAGCTATAAAAATTGTTCTAAAAATGTCTTAATCAATTCCTTTGTGGAAAACCAGACCAACCAAAATGCACTCCCGTCAAGGACAATCTGCTATCCTTCCTTCAGCTCCACAAAACTTTTGCATGAATGTTTGTGGAGACACAAATTTAATCTGCAAAAGAAAATATAAACATTAACTTGTTCCAGGGTTATGAGCTGGGATCATTATCTCTGTACCATCACGAAGTTACTGGAAGCGGAAAAATAAGTCGTCAGACCCACACAATATAAACTACAAATTCTGTGGCCTTGCTCTAGCAGGCCATATCATGAGAATGTGTTACATTAAATAAAATTAAGCAGACTGCAGTTTTGAAACACTATACCAGGGCATTGACAGATCTTCACAGATCCATACGGGGGGCATGACCTTCAGCTGGACAGTTGGCGTGGGTGACTTCAAGACCTGTTCTCTTTGTCTTTCTGGAGCACCTGTTCAGCTCCCTCTTGTCACAGCATCCAGTGAGATCTTTGTATCTGGGTGAGATCTTTGCTTCTCATCGATCCTTCACACCCGGACCGCATATTCGGGTCATTCGTGTTTGATGACCTTGTTCTGACAGTTCTTTGTGAAAGTCTTTGTGGACAGTCTTTGTGGACAGTCTTTTGCTCGGATAAAAATCCAGTGCACAGCCCTCGTTCAGTGCCATAGTTCTTTAAGCCCCTCGAATGTTTATTTTGAGCAGGGCAGCCTGGGAGTCCAGTCATGGTGTTCTCGGTGAAGTCAGTGAGCCAGATCTGGACATGCCCTTAATATTAAATCTGATCCGATCCAATCAATAACCACAGTAGTTTGTGATCCAAAAATTCAGACGCTGCATGTGTTCTTTGACATGACCCTATCTTAAATATATGTATTACTAACCATGTGTTCTGCAAAGTGTCGTGAGGTCCATCAGACTTACGTTTTCCGCTCCACAAACATCGTGAGGCTGCTTCTAAAATAAATAAAAAATGAGAAAATAGAAAAATGTAAAAATCCTTAACAAACCAGGTTCAAAGTAATCATGTTATTTCTATAAGCATTTACCTTGAATAGAGCCACCTCTGTAATTCTGGTTTGCACAATGGAATTTTAAAATGTTCATCAACATAAAAGTGAATTTTCAACAGAGGCATCCTTTTAATCTGATCTGCATAACAGATCTAAAATCATTAATTTACGTATGAGAAAAAATGTCAATTTAACCTGAAACTAGAAATTTTACCACAAAAGTATTGATTAAAAAATAAAAAATCTGTATTCAGTCAAGGCGTGTCTGTGAGTGGTACTTCCCGTTTTAATATTCCATATTATTATTACTGTATACACAGCCCCAATCTGTTTGAAATAAAAACAACTCTTACTGCTGTCAAAGATTATGCATTGCATGGTCAAATGATATGTTATTCTAATTCCCTTTCATTTCATCATTTTTAAAATGATGAATTTAAACTGAGCGTTTCCAACTTACAATCTAGTCAAGTTTCTATTTGACAAGAATACTTATTTATTCTTTATAAGTGTCAAAGTTTTATCAATTTAGTTAAACCTTTAAAAGACAGAATTTACTGGCAAGTCTAAAAATAATTTTTTGCTAAATTTGTCTAAGACTTGTTATCCTAAAATGCCTAAACTTAATTTTGATCTGATTATGGTTGTTAATTTAAATTAACAAGCTTATCATAAAAGTTTAAATAGTCAATAATTGTAATTCAATGTAGTATACCGGTAATACTTTCTCTACTTCCCATTTGTTTTGCATTAAATCCAAATATATTTCGTGTTTTATCAACATCCTATGCGACTGCTATAAAAACATCCAGTTCCTCTCAACTTCACCTCGCAGTAACAGACTCTACTCAGAATCTGAAAACATGAACTGAACCTCTCTGGATGACCAAGATAAAACTGTTTTTGTTTCATGAATGTTACTTTTCTGTTCCCCTCAGATAATCACAGGTGACTGTGAGCATAGTTGCCAAGTCCGCTCATCATAAGCTACTCTGGGCTTTTTATTTTCTGTAGTCGCTTATTGTGTTTACTTGGGCTTACTTTGAACGTAAAGTCGCTTATTTGGGCTTGTTATTCATTTCACTTTATTCTTCGTCTAGTGACAAGACCACGCTAAAATTAGCTCCAATAAGTGGGGAAATATGGGGAAATAATATAATTAAAAAATGGGAGAAAAGGGGGCACTCTTAGCATGGTTAGCTGTTCAATTTTTTAGTTTATTTTTACTAAGTTGTACGCAGTTTTCATGAATTTCTTTAATGTTGTGATTGCCAATAATTGTTGTCATCACTCTTCGTTTAAAATTCAGATCTCAAATGAGTTCCAGAGGTTTAATGGGATTAATCTGTATAAATATGCAAAATGTATCTTTATTTTTTAGAGTGGCTATGTTTTTCAAAGTGTTTAGCATAATTTTTGCCGTTTGTATGCAACGCCATAATAAATGTATGTTTATACTGGTTAAAAACGGTCTCAGTTTTACACAATGGGGTGGGTTGCCAGTTGGGCTTGTTTTGGGCTGGTCGCTTGCTTCTGTCGCGAGATCTGGCAACACTGTATCAAAGTTCTCATGACAACAAGGCCTCCTGAATTCTCGCCTCGTCATCATTCAGCTTTTTCGACAGAACTATTTCGATAAAAATTGGTAAGCGAATTCTCAGTTTCTTTTTGCAGAGAAAACACAATTTAGAAACGTTTGGTTTCACAGTATAACTATCTATTTACGGATTCAGATGGACGAGCGAAGCTTCGGCTGTCTCTCTGTTAGCATTAGCTTAGCTTTTCATTTCCGACAAAAAACGTAATTTTTGGATGATTTAAAATCGGATCTTTCTTCGTCAGATTTTCATGATAAAAACGGATCTGTCCGCTTGGTTCAGCGAAACAATTTGGAGTCTTTCTCGCTAAAATTTTATTAAATCGGACCGCTCGTGTAAGCGCCAGGCCTACTGTTAAAACGTCCGATTTTAACGTTGTTAAGCCTTTAAAATCTAAAATATTTGGATCAGAATTTTATAAACAAGATTGATCAAATACGTGTGGATACCTGTATATCAGAGATGATTATGTAACCTTTTATAACTTTTCTTAATATCAGGAAAAATACAATGGGAAATGCTTGCAATCAATCCTCTCTCAGTCACGTTTTAAATGGAATGCTGAAGTAAGAAAGTAATAATTTGTATTTGTGTGTCCTCAGATCCACCGAGAATTCTTCAAGTAAGTCAATCAAATTCCTTGGTTTGTAAAATTATTTAAATAAAAATCTACTTCTCAACATCAACTTTAGTTCTCGTGCCATATTTATGTTTATTTTTATTTATTTATGTATGTTCCATTAGTACTGTCTCTCTGTTAGCACAGTACTTTTCTTGTAAGTAAATACAGTATAAATTTTCACACAGACGGGGAAGGAGGGGGGTTGTGAGGAGGGGAAGGTTGGGGGAGGTTAGTTTCTCAAACCAACTGCTGTATTTCTGACCTCAACCCAGATCCAAGTTGGCACAGTGGTGGTGGGGGAAGGGTGGGGTGGAGGGGAGGGAGGTTGCAGGATGGGTGGTGGGAGAGGAGGGGAAGGAAACTAAGTACTGTATTTTATATTTGAAGGATAAAAACAGCTGAAACTGTTTGTGATTTGTCACTTAGCAAAATAACTCATGATTCACTAAATTATTTTTTTGCAAACCTTCAAAAGTAATGAATGGTTGGACATCTACAATTAATTAACTTCTGTAGCAAACCCAATGAACCAAGGGTGTGGGGGGGGGTTGTTAAGCTCCAGCAGCTGCACTCATCTCAAGGCCATACTTGTTTTAAAATAAAATAAAAACTTATCAGACGTTTTGCCTCTCTGATTCATTCAGTCATGATTTTCTATTGACTAAAGGTCTATCTTTCTCTCTATTTTGCCTTTAGACGGACAACCTTTTGTGCAAAGTATTTCTTAATACATGTGAGCAAATAATATCAAACTGGAAAACCTTTTAGATCCAGTAATCACACTCAGAGCAGTTAAACACAGAAAACGCTGCAGGCAGGTTCAGCACGGTGGGGGGGGGGGTCTGAGAAAGGCCCACAGATAAGGAGCCACTGCCTACACACACACAAGAAAATGGGAGGAAGAAAAAGCAGAGGTGCAGGGCTCCAGAAGCACAAACATACACGTATAAAAAAGGACTAAACAAATACAGTACATAATGACGCGTCAAATATAAAAATAAACGTTCTTGTCTTAATTTTCTCTTCTCGCCTGGCCGGACACACTAAACGTCCAATTTAAAGGTCTGGCAGCCAGCCTCACATTTCTGGTCTTGGCGTATTTTTGGCTGCCCTCGCTTATAAATCACAGAAATCTTGGTTCTGCCAACTAGCGTTAGCGCAAAATTCGCCTAGTTATCGAACAGCAGACACCTCATTCAAAATTTCAAGTCATCGGCTCAGGGTGAACTAGTTCCTGTTACTGTACTCAAATTGTTTTAAAAACAACATATCAACAAACACATATCAACACTTACATTTCTTGCTGACCTGTGTGGATGTCTGGGAATCTCCGCCAACCCGACCCTGATCGCACCATGGACAGAGGAAGCCGGCCAGAGACAAACCCAATCACTGGACTTTCTGTCATATTTACCGTGCCTCGCAGCTGCGCTCCGTTCAGAGGTCATCAGGAGCAGGTATTTGGGAGAATGGGTTTTCGGCACCATAATGATGGGGATTTTAAACCCCTGTTACCTTAATAAAAATCACACAAGATAAACAAGAGAACAGTGTTAAATCAGACAAACAACCTTGCAAGGGGGAAGGGCTTTTTAATGTCTTTTGAAACTTAGTTTGGTCTCAAATACATTGTTCAGCACAATTCCGAATTGTACTGGACATGACAAGCTATTTAAACAAGAAGCAGGTGGAGTTTAACAAGCTCTGACGTCTTACAGATAAAACAAATAAGTCATGGTTCTGATCAAACAAGAACATCTAATCCAAACATTGTCAAGGCTAGAAGACTGTCTTTTCTGTATCAAGAGAAAAAGCAAACAACATGTTTGTACTATCAAATATAAGTGTTTAAAGAGAACAGAGAATATTTGATATAAGTGAGATGGGTTATAATTATTGGGTCAAAGTAATTAGTTTTAGATGATAAATATTGATCATCTCCATCAAACAATGATAACATCTAGGATATGAACTAAGAAAAACATCCAACTAGAAATACACTAAGCCCTAGAGTAATAGAAAAACATCATAACAAACAGTAGCACGAACATGAGTCTGTATGAGCAGATGGTCACAAATGAACACAGCAACAAGAAAACAGATCAGCATCAGCATGATGTGATATTTCACAGTGATTATTCTTATTATTTATTTATTCATGAGTCTAACAGCCTCAGGGTAGAAGCTGTTCCTCAGTCTAGTGGTTCTACATTTGATGCTCCTCAACCTCCGTCCTGAGGGGAGTGGGGCAAAGAGTGTGTGTGCTGGGTGAGTGGGGTCTTTCATGATGCAGGTGGCTTTTTTCCTGCATCTCGAAGTGTAAATGTCTGTGATGGTGGGGAGACTGACTCCAACAGACTTCTGTGCAGCCTTCACCACTCTCTGCAAAGCTTTTCTTTCTGCAGCTGTGCAGCCTCCATGCCACACGTTGATGCTGGAGCACAGGATGCTCTCCACTGCACACCTGTAGAAGGATGTGAGGACTGGGCTACTCAGACCAGCTCGTCTCAGCCGTCTGAGGAAGTAGAGTCTCTGATGACCTTTCATGCTTGCATGCTTGTCACTATAATGTTTCTCCATAATGGTACATCCAGACCGAACGCGATTTCAACTTCAAAAAAGCTCAACACGCACGCAAGTGGACGCACTTTGTGTCCAGACCAAAAAGCCAGAAGCAAAACTACCCAGAAAACTGCTGCGCAGGGTTGCCAGATAAAAATTAATTAATCATCTAGTACTGTTGCTTATTTTTTATTTTTTTTTACCCAAACTGTCATATTTGCTGCGTGAGGGTCTGATAAGATTAATAATGTGTTGAGTTTAGTGAACATTTGCACTGAAAAGGGGTAAAAATAAATAAATAAAAAAATAAAATTCATGTTTATCTGGCAACCCTGCTGCTGCGGGGGTGTGGGGGAGGAGCTTACCGGTGTACCGAGTCGTCAATGCACTCCGCGAGGTGAGGAGCTCTTTATTTCTGTCTCTGTGGAGCAGACTTGACTGGTTGTGAAGGAATTGTCGCGAACACACAGCTACAATGAGTTTCTCTTCCATATTCCATGACTCCGCGGGTTTTTTCTGTGTTCCACAAACAATACGTCACATGCGCAATGGTTTCCGCGTCACTGGTTTCCGCGTCACATAGGGACTCTCCCCCTGACCCCCTCTCTTCTCCCCCGACTCTCCCTGATTGGTTGACACACCAACCAATCGGGTAGAGTTTGAGCGGCGTTTGAAAGTTGAACGGCGAAATCTTCAGCATGTTGGAGGCGTGCTTTGGAGGTTGACGCGGGTTCACGTGCACGGAAATCGCTCTCCAGCACGCTCAACACGCACGCGACGTGACGCAAGACGCCAGGAGGCTGCTGGAGGTGCGTCCACCATAGACTTTGCATGTAAACTGGACGTTCCTGCAGTAGAAAACGCATTCGGTCTGGATTCACCATGAGAATGTTCAATAGTGGATGTGGGGACCCACAGACCCGCCCCCACAGCACATGGTGGTAACACAGGGAGGACTGGATTGTTACCCAAGATCAGACTTACAGATACAGTTTGAGTCATTATCAGGAGCTGTCAGATTCACTTTAACCTTGACCTTGTTATTACGACTTCCTTTTGAATCAGCAGCTTAAAAAGGTAAAGGCTTTCAACCGTGACTCTTAATGAAGCACACAGCTTCATAGAACAAGAGTCCCATATCACCCGGGTTGTCTTTGTGTTTTGACAGATGCAGTGAGCAGGATTACAGCATGATGCAACAAGAAGCCAAGCTCTGACAGATCAAGCATAATAATAACGTTAAAATAAGCCAGTTTTGGGGTTGTTGGTGCAATAATAGATTTTTTTGTGTGTGTGTGTGTGTGTGTGTACAATTTGTAATTACATCTAGACTACTTGTGGTTGTTGAATACAATGCATTTCTGATGAGAGTGGTGCTGATCTTTGCTCAAGGATTTAAGAAATACGCTTAAACTTTCCAAACGACAATACATTTACACAGCTAAAGCTCTTTTTTCCCCAAATATATGCCTCCCTTTTCTTTAGGTCAAGGTTGTTATGGTCCTGAAAAGTTTAAGAGAATGCACAACATATGAAGCCCAGATGATTTTTCAGTTTTTACATAGTTTTAATTGTCAGTAAATCGTCTGAACATAAATGCAGACTGGGAGGCCTGGTTAAAACAAACAAAAAGAGGGAGAAGCCTCGAACCAAAACAGCCGTTGGCCGTCAGATTTGGGCTGCTTCCCTCGCCCTATAACCCAGGAACTAACCTTACAACCAAGAACCAGAAAAAACTAGACTACACAGGTGACTCCCAGTCCCAAAAACAGTCAGCTCAACAACAACAACAACAAACAACAACTGTGACAAGGTGTAATAAAGGTGGCCGGAGTGGGAGTGAGGCTGGAGAGAAAGAACCATCAACCGTCAGACCAACATCTCCTCTGGCTTCCCTCGCTCCTCCAACAGGCGAAGCGTGGTCCTTTTAAGCCGCGTGCAGCCAAGCAGCTGCACAGAGAAAAGGAGAATTACTGACACACACTCTAACATGATTGACACAGAGGCACGTCACACCTCCCCCCTAAATGCTTAGTGGTGGGGTAACACATTACTCAGCATCAGCATAAAGAGCGGGACAATGTGTCAGCCAAAATTTTGTCATTACCTTTTATGTGTTTTACCTCCAGGTGGAAGGACTGAAGGTGAAGTGCCCACTGCATCAGTCGCTGGTTGGAGTTACGCATTTTCCAGATGAACTTGAGTGGGTCGTGGTCTGTGTAAACCGTAACTGGATATGTGGATGAGCCAACGTAAACCTCAAAATGTTTCAGTGCCATGATTCTGACTTCCGCTCTCGGCAAAGCAAGTTGCATATCTTTTTGCTCCTACCCTCCCTAGTTTTCCTCCCCCCCCTGCTTGCTTTTTGTCTCGTCTGTGACTCTTCAGCGCTCACTCGAACCAATTTGCGATGGATTTAATTAATTGGGCTGTTTCCTCTATAGATAATTTTTTTTCCACGAAGCGAACCGGGCCAGGAGAAGCGGTTTGCCCCTCTGACACGCACGCTGTTGGATACATGATGGACTCGTGGGGCCAGTGGCAGCCAATGTGTCTGACGGTCCTGTCTGTCGAAGACGTGGAAGATTTGTGGATTATTGGAATATTGGTGGCAGCTGCTCTGTTTTTTGGCGTCAGCGGAGCTGTCTGCTACTGGAAGCTGAGGAAGACTTCGGCGGCCATCAGCGCGCTGGCCAAACTTCCTGATCAGCAAGATTCTCTGATCCGGGCTGTGAGCTCCACATCCCAGCTGTTGTACGAACTGAACCGCACGATGGGAGCGGCGGTAGACCACCGCGGACCTGCGGTGCGCTTTGGAACTCGTTTACAGCCGTCCGGCCTCAATCAGGGCACAGATGGGGGTTCTTAGCTCGGAACCTCACATGATTCGGCGATTTTGGACCTGAACAGCACCTGGACTTGGAAGGCTGCAGTAAAATGTACACTGTGGCCTGGATTGAAGATAAACAAAAGAACTATCTAATCTAGTTTCTGCACGACCTTGAAAAGAAGGCTGTCTGGAAATTATTCTCCTGGAGTCGAAGCTGAGAGACCTTGCTGCACTCCTCCTCCCCCTCCCCCAGAGATCTCTGTGTGTGCGCTCTGAGGCGCCGAGCTGAGACAACTGCTGAACTGTGCTTATCTGAATGTTACTCACAGACTTTTTGATCTCCTTGCTTGTCATCAAACTATAACAATGTCCTGTCTCGTTGTGCTAATGCTGGTAGAGTTTTTGGGACTTTATCATAGAGTGTCTTAAGACAAACTTTGATGGATTCTTTTTTTGAATACCACAAATGATACCTATTGTGTTTTCCTTTTTCCTTATCTGATGGTGGTGGCGCGGTTTCAGACTGATGCGACTTTCCGTGCGTACGTCCCTCTTCGGATGGTGCGTGCGCCAATTGCAGAACTTTGTACCCTGGTGCAATAAATTGCCAATAAAGATATATTCTATTCTATTCTATTCTATTAGCGAGAGTGCTTCTTTCTCACTTGTTGAGTACACCTTTTGGTGTTTATTAAATTAGTTTGAAAAGTAGCACACTGGGTGCTCTACGCCATCAGGACCATCCTATAAAAGGACAGCACCTGCTCTTGCATCACTGGCATCTACCACCAGTTTAAAAGGCATGGTGTAAGCTGGTGCAGCAAGGACGGGCGCTTCGCTCAGGATAACCTTAATGCATTCGCAAGCCTGCTGGCAGTCAGGTGACCAGATCAATTTGACTTTCGGGCTTAATAGGTCAGTGAGAGGGGCAGCGACAGCTGAAAATTTCAGACAGAATCCTCATTAGTAACCTGCCATTCCTAGAAAGCATTGTAAGTCACATCGTGAAGAAGGAATAGGAAAGAAGGAAATTGCCTCGACTTATGAGTCTACTGGTCTAATCTGTCCTTTTCCCACTAACTTACCCAGGTAAGCGGCACATCCAAATTCACATTTTGAGAAGTTTAAAGTCAAGTTGGCATCGGCCAGTTTTTGGAACACTATTTAAAGTTGTTTCATGTGTTCTCCCCAGGACTCAGAGTA
>JBBPBX010027531.1:0-11455 GCA_038048925.1 Garcialebias charrua | reverse complement strand
TGTTCACAAAGAGGAAGACAAACTATAAAAAAGTACCCTGTAGTACTTTTATATTCTATATTATTACAGAACAGCATTTAAAGAAAAGTACATTAGATGATACCAAATGACATCATCAGTTTATACTGATTCAGCTTGGGGGGGTGGGGGTGGGGGTTACAAAAAGTGGTTCTTAAAAATCATTTAGGACTGTTATTCAATGAATCACACTGACATTGTTTGTAATTAATGCTTCACTCACTAAGGATGCTTAGATTTTCTAGATACAGTTGTTTGTCTACTTTGCTATTTCTGGCAGGAAACATTGGTGCCATTAAAAACCGAGCTGAGAGAACATTAATATTTTTTCACCTAATGGACAAATGCTTTGTAATTCAAAGTACCAGCCCACACACATGCACTACACTGTTCTCTGAGTAACACTGAGCCGGCCCACAATCTGATGTGTTGCAAAGATGTAAGAAAGAGAGGAGTGGGCTGATAACAGAGAAAAATATAACGGTGCACTGAGTATTAAATATACTAGTAGTATAAGAACCAATACTGCACTGTGTTGATTTCTGACCATGCTTTCAGAGCAATCTATTGCCTTAAAGTTCATGGGTCAGGTCATAGTTAAACTCTTCATGAGCTTTAAAATACACTTCATGAACTCCTTGTGTTATAAAGCTTCTTTAAAACGATTGTAGATGTGTCTTAAACTTTATGGATTTTTTTTGCTTGTCCTGTATTAAATGGTCAGAGCTTACCGCTGCTGGTTTAGACGAGCTAATGGAGTTATGAGCAGTTGACAAGCCTGTGAAGCTTCTGTCAGCCACATTAAAACAGCCACGCAACGCATTTGTTATCAGGCTTTACCATGGAAACATTCATACAGCTGTTATTAAGTGATCAGGGATGCTGTTGTTGTGCTGAGGGAATTTCTTTGAACAATATTAACTAGCTGACGGAAAAGACATACAACATGGTTGTGTTGCTTTATGAACAAAATGCTAAATTATGTATATTTTGCCGTTCAAAGAAATCAAAGAAAATGCAAAACTGAACAGCTTCACTTGCACTGTGGTCATGCTTACAATGGCACACTCACATACAATCTAAACAGAAACTATCAGCAGTTTTGCTTGTTGGTAAATACCTCTCCTGCATAATTTAGAGGATAAACAAACTGAAAGTTATGCACCATAACTCATGTTCCCTGAAGGAAGGGAACGAGGTGCAACACGATTGCTATGGGAATCAGCACCTCCGCGCGGTTACCTGAAGTAATACACTCACGCCTTTACGGCTACGGTGTCAGCGTCGCGCCAGAGGCCCCGCCCTCTGGATATTTAAGTGGCTGACGCCCGTCCGTTGTCTTTCTCTAAAATGCACTTCACCGAGCTTTCAGCATTGAAAGGGCCAGCTGTGTTGCACCTTGTTCCCTTCCTTCAGGGAACATGAGTTATGGTGCATAACTTTCAGTTCCCTTTCAGTCGTTCTCTCGGTGCAACACGATTGCTATGGGAACGTAATTCATTCACGCCCTTGAAATGCTCAGCAAAATGCATGTGAGAACATCTGCCTTAATACGGCAGGCATTTCCCAGCCGCTCTCCACAAGGTATGTAGAGAGCACAGCCTGAGAAGAAAAATGCCACATGTAGAAACATCAGCCTGATGTTACCACTGGACACATAGATGAAAACACCAGCTAGAGACAGCATAAGTGTCCTCTGCTAGTGTGATTACTCATCATCTCCTTTTTCCCTGGAAATCTTGAGAAGCAGGAGGAAAAGAGCAAGGGACCTATTATGCCACTGGCAATCAGATGGCAATGTGGAGGTAGAAAACCCAGTTCAAGCACAGGGTAACCTTCCAGGTCCCCAGGGGAAAAAAATTATGTACAAGGGGCACACATGAGTCCCTCATCTGCTTCTTTAACAGACAACTACTAGGACTGTCAAAGAGGCCCATCCTGATGTTGGAGAACTGCCAGAGGAGAGGGGATCCCTTCCACTGAAGCATCTCCCAAGTGAACATAAACACCAAGGGTGTTCCTTGTGTATGCTGTTTTGTTGTTGGAACAAAGACAATCAGGCCTTAGGCCCTCAGCCATTTCCCTTAGTGGCCAGGCTGAAGGTTGCCACTGCTCCGGACGTGGGTGTAGAAGCTGCCCACGTGCCTGAGTCAGCAGGTCTCTGTAAGAAGGCAACTGCCATGGTATCCCTGAACATTGAGAAGTAGAGGTCACATTGTGAGCTGGCTCCGCATGGGAACAAGTCCACCGAGGTTCTTCCAAACCGTGACCAGACCTGATCCACGACTCGTGGGTTCAGTCTTCATTCTGATTCCAAAAGAGGCCCTCTTGAGAGGGCATTCGCTCCGTAATTCAGTTCACTCGGAACATGAGTCGCCCTGAGCGACAATAATCCTGGAGCGTACCATGTGAGCATCCTCTGTGTCAGGCTGAGGAGGGCTTGGGATCTCGTCCCCCTTTCCCAGTTAATGAAGGACACCGTGGTTTTGTTATCTGATTACACCAGGACGTGCTGTCCCGCAATCAGACCTTTACCAAAGAAGTATTTTGCTGACAGGAATACGGCCAACAACTCCAGGAAGTTGATGTACAATCTTGCTTCCTGCTCATTCCAGAGGCCTCGGGCATTCTGATTTCTGCAGACTGCCTCCCCATCCTGTTTCCGAGGTGTCCGTCATGATGACCACACGGGATGACACCCTACCTTACGGGACCCCTTCCGTGAACACAGACAGGTCCCTCCAAGGTTCCGGGGCCCTCAGGCACTTTGAAATGATTCTAAACTTTCCTGCTCACCCAGACGGGGGCAGGTCGTTTTTGTTGGTTTAGCCATATATGCAGGGCCCGCATCTTCAGCAATGCGTGTGGCACACAGGGTATGCTTCCGCCAAGAGGCCTAAAAGGCGTTGGCACGTTTACAGGGGAATCCGTTGATTCAGTTTAAACTTTGCCAGGCAACGGCGAATTGAGGAAACGCGTTCCTCTGAGAGCCATGCCCTGATGGTGTAGACCTGTACTCCCAGAAATACAGTAATCCGTGATGGGGTCAGGTCACTCCTTTGTAGGTTTATGACAAAACCGAGAGACTCCAGGTGAGAGATCACCCTGCAGGAGTGTGACTGGGCCTGTATTCTGCTTCCGGCCAAAAACCAGGAGGTCATCCAGGTAGTTCATAATCCTGACTCCTTGATTCCTAAGAGGGGTCAGGGCTACATCCAGACATTTAGTAAATGTACGAGGAGCAGTCTTCAAACCGAAGGGTAAGGCTTTGTATTCATAAGCTTTCCCTTCAAAGGTAAACCGGAGGAATTTCCTGTGCCTCCTCCAGACGCCCACATGGATATAGGCGTGTTTCAAATCCATTGTACATGCGTAGTCTCCAGGTCTCACGGGCTGGGGGACATGCTGCAGTGTCAACATTTTGAACTTGAAAAATTCTTGTTTTCTTGCCCAGAGTCCTGAGATCTAGGACCGGTCTCAGGGATTCATCTCTTTTGGGCACCAGGAAGAGCTTGCTACACTGACCGGAGCATGGTTTGTGCTCTGGAACAATATTTATTACTCCTTTCTGCAGCATTGTTGACACTTCCTCCCTCAGCACGTGTGCGCGTGCTGGGTTAATGTCCGAACGCAGCACCCCCACGAAAAAAAGGGGGGGTCCCTTGATGAACTGTAGCTTGAGCCCACAACGCATCCGTTGTGATGACCCGTAGTTTGTGTCTCACAAAAGTGGTGAGTCAAGAACCAGGGCAGTCTGTGCTCTGGTACTTTCATTCTTGTATATGCATGAAACAGTGTTTGTTTTTTATTACACATACAGTAGACGAGTTATGTTTAGTGCGCACACACATACCACCAGCTCCTTGTAGCATTTTACAAGTGAAGTCTGGGCTCAAAAGGTCAGGTTCCCGTACTGCGTGAGCGGGCAAACCTGAAGCCCTGTTCCCATTTTGGGACCAGGATGCATTCAGTAGTCTGAGATTTTATTGTCGTGTGTGGATGGCAATTTCTCTTTATTACACAAGGGTCTGAGTGTTCTTGTGTGTTTAAACGTTCCGAACCAGCTAGTCTGTGCTCCTTAAACACAGGTACTGGTGGTAAAAATTCGGCATTTTCTCTCCTTCTGTGAGTGAGAGCGCCTGTAATGGTGCAGGGGCATCTCAGACTTTCCTTTTCTTTTTGCTGGTGGCCCCTTGCAGCTCCTGTAGCTTTTCTGCCTGGTGGGCCTGCAATACCGAGGCCACTTGTCCTTGTCCATCCCACCAGGGCCCCTCGGGCCCTGACATGGTTAACGTCAGAGAGTCATCCATAGCCTCATGGGTGGATAAGCTCTCAGTGTCACGATGTTCCATCGTAGGCATAGGAAAACTACCAGGTAGCGCAGCTGAACAGGTAGCTGAAATTCCTCCTCCTGGACTGTGCTGGACAGAGAGTCTCCTTGTTAGCCGGGGCTAAACGTGGAGGTACTCATGAGCCCGCTAGCAGTGCTAAGACGGGCCCTCGAGCAGCGTAGCATCGGTAAAAAACACTTAGTTATGCGATGAATTCTACTGTTGATTCGGTCGGACAAGATAGGGAAACAGGCAAAATATGAGGAGGTTAGCTAGCAAGCTAGGCCAAGCATTTTCACATACCTCACAATGGAGTCTTTCGTTGTCCGCTCGTAGCCGCGCTAATCGTGTTAGAAGCGCTGCCGTCCGCCCCATGTTGTCGTGGGTGCTTCTGGTTAGCCATGCTAACCGTGGAAGCTCGCCAGATAGCAGCGGGGTTACTCCATTTCCACTCTCCTTTCTCCGGGGTCATCCGCGAGAAAAACTTTGAGTGTCTTTGCGTGTAGCATCCCTGAGCAGACCGGACAGGCCTCGTGGGTGTCCGCTGCTGAAAAAAGGGGGGTAGCCAGATCCGCTGAAGCAGGTTCGGGTGCCGGAGCTCACGGCCTGCCAGAGTTCCTCGTCCGAGGACGTCCTCTCACTGAACTGCTCGAGGCTACTGGCCTGTTAGCTTTGTTAGCTTAGCAGGTAGCATGACTTGCAGTTAGCGTTCGCTAACCGAGCAATAGAAAAGCAGAAGAGAAAAGGCACGGGAGCTGGGGCTCACTGGCCTGCTGGTCTTCTTTGAGTTTTGGGTTTTCACATTACCTTCTCAGGAGCCATGGCTGAGAAGAGTTAAGCCTGTTAGCAGTGCTAATGTTGTCCGGAGACGTCTCCCTCCTCATGCCGCTTTCGCCGGCTAGCCTGCTACTTGTCAGCAGGGTAGCGGTGTTGCGCAGTCAGCGCCGTCGAGCGAAGCGGTCTGTGGAGAGAGGAGAAGAAAACTTTGGGGTGAAGGAAAAATGTACCGGACCAGCTTTCGCTAGCCTAGCAGTCCGCAGGAAAATATTCTCTGTATGCTCTGTGTAGGGAGCGAGCTCACCTCTAGTCGAGCGATGAAAATACAGAGAAGATCCGAGAAGAGTGTTTCAGGTTTAAGCGAGGTGAAGGGCAATAAGAGAAAGATGGATGGGCCGACGCTGACGCACTCGCCGTAAAGGCGTGAGTGTATTACTTCAGGTAACCGCGCGGAGGCGCTGATTCCCATAGCATATGTTGCACCGAGAGAACCAGACTGAAAGGGAACACAAGGATCTCAAACTCCAAATACAAATAACACACAGATCCTCTCAACTCAATATGAAACTGTCTCAATAACACAGATTTTCAGAAAAAGACGTGGTGTAAAATTATTTTTCACATTTGTGAGTCTTTGGATAGCCCCCAGACGCCTATCAACACAATTTAAAACTTGTGTATAGTTTTAAGTCCATACTTTTAACACAAAATGAAGTGGAGCTTTATCAAGGCTGCAACTTTATCACTACAGTAACCGGTGCACCCCTCAACTACTGGGAAGTAAAAAAAATAAAAATAAATTTCACACAGACATTCCAAAGCCACACTTTCACACACTTTCAAACACCATTAGTAGAGATAATTCACATTTCTTTAAACTTAACAATAAATAATTTAGTTATAAAAGTAGGTTTGTTTATTTCAGTATGTCACAGTGGTGCAGTTGGTAGAGCAGGCTCACCTCTCAAGGAGAACACTGGCAAAACGAATCCTGGCCGGGGACCTTTCTGGGTAAAGTTTAAGTGTTTTCACCTTGCATGCGTGGGTTTTCTCTGGATAATCCGGTTTCCTCCCTTAGACCAAACCCTTCATGTTTGACTAATTAGTAACTCTAGAGAGTGTGATTTATTTATTTATTTTGTCTCAATGTGGCACTGAGATGGACTTACAGCCTGTCCAGTGTGTCGCACACCTCTCACACAGAGATTGCTGAACATGGGCACAAGGGACCGCCACAACCCGGAAAAAAGAAGCAGGTAAAAATGACGGATCTATCCATGTGTATTTCATTGTAAAACCATTTGAAACATAAATAGTCAAGGTAATTTGTCTTTTAAATTTTTTTTTTTTTTTTTTTTTACTGAAAATGAATCATCTTTTAGCATGTTGTTTTTAACTTATGTTGTCAGGAGCAGTGGTTCATTTTGGACATACGTATCATATCAGGGTAATCTAGCAGTCACCAAAACATCCTGCTGATAATAAACTGAAAGCTGCAGCCTCAACGAGACATGTTTTTTTGATGAGTGTTTAGTGTTGCCTGCTTTCTGTCCCCTTGATGTCATTGTCTGTGTCTGTTTTTTGTCAGCCTGGAAAAGGAATAAAAGAGAAAAACAAGTTTTTCTCAGGACCAATTTCTTTTTTGCCAAGCAGAGAAATACAGTTAAATACAGGAGATAAAGCATTCTAACAACTGCCTGACAATTTTCTAGTTTTGAGAGATAACCAGTGTTTAGGTCTTCAAGAAAGTTGAGGTGATGGAAGAGTCAGGCAAGAAAGGCAGCCAATACACTGGTTTGAGCAGCTGGCATTGATCCAAAGAGGATTCCAAGCCTTCTGTTTTCCTGACATGGTATGTTTGAAGGGTCAAATCAATCTCTGGATTTCCCTAAATGATTAGGTGACAGTTGGTCATGTTCCAGCCTTGATCCATTAAAAAATTAAGCCTGGTGACTATATGAGAGCCTTTTACGTTAACGATAGTTGTACATCTTTCAGGGTACCACTTCACAATAAGGCTCCCCTTATAGATAGCTAATAAATTGTTTATAAATATGTTATCAGTTCCTCTACAAACACCAGTGGCGGCTCCTGAAATGTCCACCGGGGGGGCTATTTCTCCAAAATGAAAAAAAAAATTCCCAAGTTCAAATAGTTTTTTTAATCAAATGCAGATTAATACAAGGTCAACAGAACAATTAAATGCTCAGGATGAGAAGAACCAATTTGACTCACTAAAACAACAAAGAACAAAAAAAAATATATAAATAAATAAATTATATATAAATTATAGAAAGGAAAATAAGTGAGATTAAAACATTTCTGCATTTCTACTTGCAAGAGGCTTTGTTTTCATTCTCCAGATCAATACAGTGTTAAGAAATAGTAAAACAGTATATAAGTACATCTAAAAAAGCTAAGTTTGGTCTTCTGGACATAAAAAAAAGCCACAAAAAAAAAGCCACAAATTATTATTTTTTGAATGTACAGAGGGCCAGACTTAGCTTTTTCTAGATGTTTCTACCTGGGTCATTGAGCATGCATCAGGGTATATAAGTGCATAAAATTATTAAAGGGGACCACACATGCAAAATTCACTTTTTAATGTTTTTTTACTAAACTTTGGGTATTTACTTCATAAAAAAACAGTCCTTGTGCCAAAAAAATGCACCCAGTGGTTTATTTACTCTAAGTAGATTTATTTTACTGTGATGAAAACGGTTCGTTTTTGAAATAAAATGGAAGTCAATCGCGCCTGTGACGTCACAGGCGCGAGGACAACCCACCTCAAACCTGAGTCCAGCCCCTCACCTGGTTAGGCTCAACCCACTTCTGTATTAAACACATGACTGTTGTTTTTCATGATTTCATCTCATCTTTTGTTTATATGTTATTAATTTCATGTGTACAGCACTTTGTTGCAGCTGTGGTTTTTTAAATGGCTTTATAAATAAAGTATAATTGTTATTTTTATGTTTTTTAGTTCAATTTTTAGTGTATTTGCGATCTCTCCCAACGCGCCGCCGGCAAAAATTAAACGAGCATACCCCCGGCGTAGAGACCGGTTGCGACGGGACCCTCTTCTGGCGCCATGGAGCGGAGCTTCAACTGTACAGCCTTGCTGCAGCCTCGCAGCAGCCTCGCAGCAGTGAGGACCTTCCCCTTACGGATTAATTTACGGGAGACACTTGGTGAACTTTGTGTTGTCTTGACTGGAACAGCGATAACGCCCAAAGTCTCCGAGCGGAGCTGGCGAAAACCGGAAGTGGAACAAGCTAACATTAGCTTCGGATTCGGGTGGTCTAATGCTAAAAGGAGCAGCAAACTGCGGCGCGCTCAGACGGGTTTCGGTAAGTTATCTTAAGCTAGCACTAACAGTAAGTCAAATGAGTAATAAAAAAAGAGCTAATTTTAAAACAACAACACATTACAGATACTGGCTGTTACGAGGGCGTAAACAGATCTTTGAAGGGCGTGGACTTCAGAACTTCTATCAGAAACCGGTCGTTCAAAACGAAAGTTAAAACTGGCAGAATTAAAAAGGGTATAATTGATTATCTAAGAATTATTTTGTGCATTAAATTGAAGGAATAGGGTCTAGATAGCACACAGAAATAACATAAAAATTTAAAAAATGCATCTGAGGTCCCCTTTAATATTTTGTCATGATCAGCGGCCCCGCTGACCAACCTCCCATTGGCCCTGCCTTCATACTCACTCCCTCCTGTTATTGTTTTCAGCCCCTTTTGTCATAGTTTATCATCCCCTGCATTGTAATGCTCTGTAATGCCTATCACCCATCCTCCAGCTCAAGCCTGCACTCCATGCCACGCCTCCCAGCAATCAGCAATGATTCCACTCACCTGTTCAGCCATCTAGTTCACCTGCTCTGCACCCTTTAAAAGCTGCATTCTCACTCTCCACCAGTGCTGAATTATTATACCTTCCACAGTCCCTGATAGTGAAGCCTTTAATAATAGAATCTTGTTCATGCCTTGAATCCTTGCTTTGACCACGAACCTCTGCCTGTTTTTTGACTCCTCGCCTTGCCTTGCCCCATTTGGATTTTTCTGCACTTCTGACCATGGAAACGACCCTGACTGCTTTTGACTTTCCCTCTGGATTCCACCTGCCACACACAGACTGAGAAGGTTAGTGACTTTTACTATATTCACAGTATCCCCTCATCCTCACCAAGTCAAACAGGGACAACAAAACCCCCGACAGGGTCCCGAGGTAGACAAAGGCAACAAAAAGTCTGATAAGAAGAAAGAGCTGGACGAGCTCAACGAGCTGTTCAAGCCTGTAGTCGCTGCTCAGAAAGTCAGCAAAGGGGTTGATCCAAAGTCAGTGCTGTGTGCATTCTTCAAGCAGGGCCAGTGTACCAAGGGTGACAAGTGTAAGTTCAGCCATGACCTGTCCATGGAGAGAAGATGTGAGAAGAGGAGCCTCTACGTGGACGAGAGAGACGAAGACCTGGAGAAAGATACTATGGAGAACTGGGATGAAAAGAAACTGGAGGAAGTAGTCAACAAGAAACACGGAGAGGCAGAGAAGAAGAAGGCCAAAACTCAAATTGTGTGTAGGTACTTCTTGGACGCCATAGAAGGCAACAAATACGGTTGGTTCTGGGTGTGTCCAGGGGGCGGTGACAACTGTATGTACCGACACGCCCTGCCGCCTGGATTTGTGCTGAAGAAAAACAATAACAGGAGGGAGTGAGTATGAAGGCAGGGCCAATGGGAGGTTGGTCAGCGGGGCCGCTGATCATGACATATTTGATCATTTTTTATAAGCAAATAAAAATAAATGTAGCCATCAGAGTCCAGTAAAACACAACCAGTGACATTTAGTTTATAAAATTATTAATGTTTGATCACTTTTTATAATCAAATTAAAATAAATATAGCCATCAGAGTCCAATACTGTACTGTACAATAACCTGCGCTGGCAACCTAACTCCACAAACAAACAAAGAAAAAAAACAAACTCACCAGTTGCCACTTTTAGAATAAACAGTGAACTGAAGGCTTTTATCACAAACAGAGCCACCTAAAAGTGGAGAGGATATCAGTCAAGAATGGTAATATAATAATATAAGCATTATATAAAGGCTAGCAATAGCATGCTAGCTCCAAAAACAAACTCACCAGTTGCCACTTTTAGAATAAACAGTAGCTGAAGGCTTTTTTCACAAACAGCCATCTAAAAGTTTAGAGGCATATCAGTCAGAAATGCAAATAGACATTAGATAAAGGGCTTTCAATTATTTAAAACTTACCTGAGCAAGCCTGCTTGAGTCACTGACCGCACGGCTCATTTTCCAGACAAAAAAAAAAACAGGAAGTATGATCGGTAGTTATAGCTCACGTTGGACGTATCCAGGGCGGTGAAAACTGCGCCCAGCATCTTCCTATTGTTTTGTAACGTCGTGGAATAACTGCGCATGCACCATTTATAACGAGAGTCTATGGGTAAGATTAATGTGCCACCAAAACAGGAAATACATCACCAATCAGAAACAAACAATATAACTCATCATCAATCATAAAATATTTATCCTACGCCACTAAAACATATACAGTATGCATATATTTCGAAATATTTTTATTTTATTATTTCATCTTCATTTTTTTTTTTTTTTAAGTTTTTAATGTAAAATGGTCCAGAAGTTCCAGTGGGACTGCACCCTAGCACCCCCTACTGGCCGGCCGCCCCTGACAAAAACTTTATAAATCATTAATAACTGCTTATTATGCATTAATTAAGGGTGATAGAGAGACAAATCTGACCCGTTTCTTGACAAATAGTGAGCCAAATTTGTTCACCTGTCAGGCTCTGTCCCTGTCTGTTTCTTTATGTTTATTTGTGTTTTCCTCCTGTCTTCATTTTGTCATTCTGAGCTTTGATTCCTGTTTATCTCATTCAGTCTCTGTCATTTTCCCACTCACTTTTCAGTCTGTCTCTCTGTGCTCAAGCCTGTAGCCTTAATCATTCACACCTGTCTCATCAGCCACCTGCCAAGCTGAACTCATTACTCACTCTCTTTCTGCCTTATAAAAAGCCTTCATCTCCTCCACTTTGTGTCCGGTCATTGTTCTGTTCACACAGACAACTCAGGCCTCACCTCTCCACTCTGATGTCCTTCTCTGTTTCTGCTCCAGTTTACCAGAGTGAGTTTTTGGCTGCCCTGACAGCATTTTTGTTTAAAATAAATAATTATTATTTTAAACTCCTGCCTCGTTCACTTTCCTGCACGTGGGTCTAACACCAGAGGAACCTGACAGAATGACCGGACCAGACCCAGACCCAGCAGGTTTTGTGAACAG
>JBBPBX010027530.1:10630-31786 GCA_038048925.1 Garcialebias charrua | reverse complement strand
TCAATGTCCATTGTCACTTAATGGCTCTGTTTATTTATCCATCATAAAGATCACAGAAATATTGGGTAAACTGAAAAAGAAGAGAATCCGTGAAATTACTATTCAATCTGAATAAATTAATTAAGGTAAAGAGGTCAGTATTAATATTGACCTCCTCATAACCCCTTACATCTGGTGGCCTCGTATCGGCTTCTAAAAGTTTATTGATAAATCTGTGGTCTCTCATGAACTTGTAACGTCATGTTTGCATAATGGAATCCAAGTTTTAAACTCTGAGGATAATAATTTTGGCTGGAAGTGTCGATACAAGCAGGTTCTGCATGTTTTTGTCATTTAAAGCTGAGAAATTATTATTGGTTTCAACTCTGTTACACGCTGTTGGAAGCATTCAGGTGAAGTTTTTGTCAGCCCGTTGTCTGTGGGAGTTCTGGTTCGGCTTCGACCCAGTTCAAGCACACACTCCGGTACAGAACTTTGTTGTTTGATCGCCGAGTCAAACTGCCTGCCCTGGAAGCTAATTTAACATCTACAAGATTGCTGTTGTGGTATTTTACATTTTAAAGAAGGTCGAAGCAGCATATACTGTTAGAACGTGTCGGTTAGTGGTTCGTGAAACCCGAGTTCTGCTCCTTTAACGTGGACGGAACCGACCTTGAAGTGACTCCGAGAGAGTCCGTGTTTGTTCAACAGCTGCAGTGCTGGGTTACTGAGCGTAACTAAGTTGGCCTGTCTAGATGTTCGCCGCATGTTTCAGAATTTTGGGAAGTTAGCGTTTGAGTTGTTTTAAGAGTCTATGAAGTTGAGGTCTGCTGTGCAAGCTAACGTTAAGAAGACGTGTCTCATGTCCGTTTATGAGCTGTGATTGGATGAAACGAGTGTTGTGTGCTGTCAATCACTCTTGTAGCGAACGCTGATTCGCTGTTGTGTGCTGTCAATCACGTCGCACGCCGTTGCGACCAGCCCACTTTGTCGTCATTTCCGGCACTACATTGGTCGAAGGTAAGAAACTACATTTGCCATGAATGCTTGGAGAATGAACTACAAACGCTGTGATTGATTTGTTGACGCCACGTATGTTGTAGCCATAGATATCACTAGATACCCCATGGAATGCTCTCGCCTATTGGAGCCGACGAGATTTCAGGCGGCCATCTTGGGGGTGGAGACCGCTCCACTCAGCCTTATATATTTGACAGGCACAATAAAGTATCAGCGCATTTAATCAATCATAACACGCTGAATAGTAATCCTGTTGTCACATATTTAAATTTTAGGCATACAGCAAATAAAACTGCATGTATAGAAATGTATAGTTTAGCATATTTAAATAATTTTGGTGGAATACAATACTACTTTAATGTATGTTTAGCAAGACACAACAAAAGATGCAATTTATTCACACACACATTATGTATACATATTCAGATAATGTAATTATATATATATATATATATATATATATATATATATATATATATATGTATATATATATATATATATATATATATATATATATATATATATATATATATATATATATATATATATATTCAGATAAGCATATATGTAACTATATATATAACTACTGTATACAGTATATATAACTAGAAAACACTACAGTCACCCATCAAAATACATTACGTTATCAGTTGAAATTATTGAAGTCTTATGATTTAGTTAATTATAATATTTTGCAGGTTATGTATAATGCTCATAAAAATATATTACCTTTGAACATCCAATCACATTTTGTTAAGAGGGAACGTAGTTACAATCTGAAGGGATTAATGTTTTTAAAACCTAAAATTCAAATAAATTTAAAGGACAGATGTACTTCAGTCCAAGGAATACGATTATGGAATACTCTGAATAGTGATTGTAAAAACACTGGCTCTATTAATTTGTAATAATGATAAAAAATTATTAAAAGAAATATGAAATTCTATGATTTGTATTTATAAGAGCTGCTGTTTAGGAGCTGGAAGATTTTGTTTTGTTATTATTTGAAACTATTATTATTATAGTCAATATATTTTTTTAATGGGGCAGATACCTGTATAAGATTTTTTCTCCTTTCTGCTACCTTTCATTTTATTTGATATGTATTTTTTGTATGTGAATTTGTTTGTTTTGAAATGAAATTACTATTGTCAAAAGATTATATGTACAATAAAAATAAAATGCAAATACAATGAAATGAAAAGCAGCTGAGAGAAGAGAAAAATCTGCCCCTTTAATAAGTAATTTATGTTACACTTTATATTATATGAATTATAATGAATGAATTCACACACCCTCCCCCAGGACCACAAAGAATATAAAAAATTAACATAGCCTCTCATTTTTTATTAGTTTTTAGGCTATTTGGAGCCAACAAAGATTTTCAACAACACACATACACATTATATACACTACCGGTATATACATTTTTTCCTAGTAAGGCACTAAAAGCCTTTAAAAAGAATGGTTTTGCACGTTTTTTTTTTCTTGTGTTGCCACTCTGTAATTGTGGTGTTTTCAGTTTGGCAATGTGGTGCAGTCTTAATTTATGGAACACAGAAACGACAAGGGACATCAACACATAGTGATGATTGTCTATTCCACACTGTTTCCTGAATGTGCTCACCCAGACAGAACACATCCTCAGCTCCAACATCAGCCCGTACAAACTGATCAATATAGGACAAACTGACAGCTTGCCTGGACACAGACTGGCGGATGAAACGTTCAGCTGACCTGACTACCCTCAAAGTCCCTGCAGATGGTATCATTAGACCCCCTTTGTTTCTTAGTTTAAGTAAGTGGTAGCTCTGGTCAAAAGATGTAGGTACAGCATCAGATACCAAGCTACCACGGCATACGTCACACACAAGCTTCTTTAAGATTTTCCGGACCACAAACCCCGAGATGTAGACAATTGCATTGTCAACAAGACCACCGAAGCGTGTCGACAGATGAGTGTGGTCACGCACAATTGCACAAGTATTTGCAAATGGCGATGGTAGCTCTTCGGTTACTTCTGCTGTGGGAGAAGATGACAGTTCGAGAGCAGAAACACAGTTGCATCCTGTACTGCCACATTTCCTGATCCACTTGGAGACACCCCACACCGCACCATCAGATGACGAAAAATGGCTTCAAACTGCCCAGCTGAAGGGTTATTGTTCCAGCCCCCTGAGAAAACATGAATAAACAGACTCAACACAGTCAGATTTCACCGAGTTAGAATTAATTTTATCCTAAAGAAGAAAAACTAATGATGTAATTACAACACTGTAAACAATGTGACATACATGCATGCATACAAACAAACCAAAGTGAAAAAAAGAAAGAAATGACCACCTGATGCCCTGATGGAATTGACGAGAAGTTCCAAGTGATCTTGGCTAAAGCGATAAGTGCAGATGTACTGCTGTTGCTGAAGCTGTTCAGGAATCATCAACATCATTAAAAATGTGAAAGCAACAAGTAACAATGGTGAAACAAAATTAAAAAAACTGAAAATTGTTGTACATACCTTAATAATGCCTGAAAAATAGAGAGAGCTTCTTGAGCCTTCTTTGATGTCTCTGTTGTTCTGGTAGAAACAGGCTAAAGTAAAAGATAATTTTTAGTCACATTACAAAACAAATAAACTCCTTCACATTCAGAAAAAGTGCAATAGCACAGCATTCATTTATCTTCCAAACTATTTTAACATAAATACCTTTTGAAGGTGAGCAGGGAAACTAAAGACAGAAGGAACAGCTCCATCTTTGAGCCGCACTGTCTGACCCGTTCTGTCAAAGTCTTCAGGTTTGAAATGCTTGCTGCAGAGTGCTGAAGATGAACTGGCTGAAAAGCCTTCCCTCCTCAGCGCAACTTCCCAGTTTCTCTTCCTAACACTATCTTTAGGAAACCTATAAAGAAGAACAAAAGCTAAACACACAGCAACAACAAACTAACAAAATGCTTGACTGAGCCAATTCATTTATTTGTTATTTTATCTGCTGAATAAGGGATACAGTTGGTAATAGTACCATAAAATCTTTCTTACAATTTTAAACCTTTAACAGTTCCATTTTGACTGGATATATTAACTCAGTTGTTAAATTACAATTTTATTATTATTATTAATAATAATCCTCGAAGGAAAATTACATTTTAGTACAGCCATCCATTATGAGAATTCCTACAAAAATAAGTTTTGCGTTTGTGTTAAAACGAGGACTGTTTTGAAGTTAACTGTTATAATTTTTTCAAGAATTAAACATAAATAAGTTAGCTCACATGTTATCTGTACGAGCAGTACAACAGAGAGAAACTGGCTGCTGCTTGATCAAGCTGATCAAAACAGAGCTTGATTTATTATGACTTAATCGTTTTAATTTGACTTTTATTCTAATAGAATCTTGAGATTATTCTCGTAATTATCAATATATGTGTATATATTGTTGTTTAATACCGTGTGCAGACTAAAGTACCATCTAAGTAACTGTATCAATGAAATCTGAGGAGCAGGAAACCATAACCATAGTATTTTCGTTGACTAGTTTACGGTTCCAAAACAATGTTATAATTGTGAAAATCGTCCAGACTATAGCTTAAATACAATCTAGAGAAAGTGTTATGCCTTACCTGTGAAAGGTAATTCCTTCTGATTTGATTTGACATCTAAACGGTTACATTCCAAGCCGCACAACTACGAGGCATTTTGTTTTCTCCCGTCTCCTCCTCCAATATGGCGGCGACGTGGTTACGCCGTTCAGCTTCCGATGGGGCATCTAGTGTTTTAATATCTATGGTTGTAGCGAGCTCCGCCTCGCAAGCACTGAAGCTGGTGACGCGCTACGCACGCTGCGTGGGCCCGCCCATTCTTGTCGTCATTTCCTGGTGCACTTTCGGGCGACAAGCATTTCACACACGAACACACTCACAGAGTGAGAAGAGGTCTCACTAGTAGCTTAGAAACTCATCTGAAGCCATCAACACTGTCTAATAACATAGATTTGTCTCTGACAGGAACGTGGTTCGAGCAATTATCACGGTCACACTAGAAACTACCTCTAAAAGGTTGTTTTCTTTTCCAGTACTGAATAAAACTCAGTCGCCTCGTGATAACATACTCGAAGCTGCCCCCTGTTGGACGTTAATAGATGAGTTCTCTCAACACATCATAAAAGTCAACATTTTTATGGTGAAATTACCAGCTTTAAAAAATTGTTCTGTACACAAACAAAAACTCCTGTTTATTTTAAATAATAATTTTAGAATAACAGAGGTACTGACAAACAATTGATGCTCATTTTAAATACTGAAGGGATTTAAAACAACAATCATCAAGCATTTTTGTTGGATTTTCAAATTAAATAAATAAAATTGATGGAGAACAGAGCATTTCCACATTAAGCTCTTCACATCTCTGAAGATTAACACCCGCATGTACCAGTTTGTTGATTTTTACAGACTCAAAACAAATATGGATAAAGAATCAGATGACGTTGTACCGTCCTCATCCTTGAAGGATGCTGATGGTGAGCAGACTCCAGCGCCGGAGGAGGAGAAAATCCCAGCGCAGGAGGATGCAGACCCTGAGTCAGAGGACACAGATTGTGTTGATAATGCCTTAAAGCTGCTAACAAAACCCCTCGTGAAGTATGGTGAGGAGGTAGCAGCAATGGAGACCTCGACTCTGGACACAGAGTTAGAAAGTCTAGCAACAGGCATACTCAAAAAAGATGGAAAAAAGCTCGGCGCCGACCGTCTAGCCAAATTGGCCCTTCTTTTGAAGGCCAAACTGGACCGTGAACGGTGGAAGAGTGAGGACCTTGAGGAGGAACTGGCTGATGAAAAAAATAAACTGGCTGATGAGAAAAATAAACACGAAGGTACCACTTCAGATTTTGTGTCATACACGAAAAAGACAAATACAGAGATTGAACGTTTACAAAATGATATACAGTCGCAAACAAAATCATATGAAGAAAACATTCTTTCCAGAGGACAAAAATATGACGAGTCTATCAGGGAGAATGAAAAACTACAGCAACAAGTACATTCGCTGTCTACAGAATTACAAGAGAGCAGGGGAAAAAGAGAAGAAACCCACAACCTGTGCACAAGGTTGAAAATTGAGTATGATAGATTAAAAGAACAACTAAAAGAGAGCACTCAATTCGAGGAAAATAAAAAACTCAGTGAACAGTGCACAGCGCTACAAACTGAAGTTGATTGTTTACGCAGAGAATTGACTGAAAGTAAGGTGGAACTGACCTTGACTAAAGAAAACCTTTTTAAAGAAAGGGAAAGGTGGGTGGATGTTGTGGCAAAGCAGTCTCAAGGCTTCACACCCCCACCCCCACCACCTCCACGCGGTGATGCAGAACAGCTCACCGTACCTGTTAAGACCCGCCAGTCGGAGCAGGGACTTGCGTACTCAACAACAACACCTGCACAGGGATCACAGGTAAATGGGAATAGCAATGGTTCTAAACTTTCTATTCCAATACCTGAACTCCAAAAGCTTTCTAGATACATTCAACGCTTTGAGCCAGGGCCGTTGGGTTCAATCCATACAAAGACCTACCTAGACTCTCTTGACTTCCAACTGGGTAATTTTCCAGATGCTACTGCTGAGGATAAAATTGCACTGATCAGGCTCACCGCAGACTGGCCCGTATATGCCTTCATTGATCGCCAACCAGCCGCCATAAAAACAGATTACAAACTGTTGCGTGATACTCTTATACGAGAGTTCACTCCAAACATGGGGCCTGGTGGCTACCCTGATGCCGAGAAGGTCGTGCAAGGTAAGAACGAGCATCCACAGGCATATTACCAGAGAATGTTCCAGGCTTTCTTTGGTAATCGCAATGAACCGGGCATGGAGGACGAGGTAGGTTTTAAATACCTTTTCGGAAAAAACCTCCACCCTGATGTAAAACAGTCTGTACAAGTGATGGCTAATTTTAGAGACAAAACCATCAAGGAAATGAAACAATGCGCCGTAAATGTTTTCGAGGCCCGCATGGAATGCAGAACACCCGTAGAGGTGTTCACGAGTGCGAGAGCCGAATCCCAATCGCTGGATCTGGAAGGGACGCGAGCATCAGCTCCCTATCCAATGACAGGCGAAAAGAAACAGATCTTTCAACCTGACAAACCACAAAGTGGGGGTGTCCGCTGGAGAAAGAACCCAAGGTGGCTCAAGCAGAACACGGAGGGTGAACAGAAGGATCAAAAGGGGGGTGCACGTCCAAAGAGTAAAGATTATGGGTACAGGGGACCCCCGAACCAAGGGTGGTCCCAGAGGGGAAACCCGAAACCAGGGTGGTCCCGGGAGGGACCCCCGAGCCGTGGTCCTGCTCCTCCTACCCCTCGAACAGAACAGTCCGGGACAGGAAAAAAATCGCAAAAGTCCCAGAGGAAAGGCCGTAGCCCTCTGTCCCCAGAAGACATGGAGAACATACGTCAGATGTTCGAAGTGTGGGGTAATACTAAAAATGAGAACAAACCTGGTGTGATGTGTAGCACTATCATTGATAGTAACTCTGAGCATACAAATAACAACAATGCCACAGTTACTGGCAGTCACCAAGATACTGATGGTCAGGATGCTGACAATCAGGGTAATGACAGTCAATTCATTGACAGTCCAGAATGTGACAGTCACCAAGATACTGATGGTCAGGATGCTGACAATCAGGGTGCTGACAGTCAAATCATTGACAGTCCAGAATGTGACAGTCAACAAAACGTTGACTGTAACCATGACTTCATTGTTACGGAGTCTGAGCACCCCTCGTCAGAGAAAGGGGGGGAAAGCTCACTCACCGATGATAGTGGCTCGCCACGAACTGAACAGTCAGACCCATGTGTGTCTGCACTACCAGTACTGATAAATGAAGTTCACACAGTCAGGGGTAGGCGTGATAAACGTCGGAGAAAACCTGATAGGTTCCTGTGTAACATTATCAGAAAGGGGCCCGCTAAGAAAGCTTACCTGTCCATCACGTTGGAAGGAGTCCTCAAAAAAGAGGCCCTCTTGGATGGTGGGGCAGACATATCCATTATGTCACCCACACTGTTGGAGGAGCTACGGCTGGCCGCTAACGGTGTTGACAGGGAAATACCCCTCAATGAATGTGCTATAGTCTTGCAGGGTCTCTCGGAGACGAGTACAACCCTAACTGCTATAGCCATGGTTCACATGCAGATTGGTGAAACGACACTATACCACCCGGTACACGTGTCCACCGTTGACTCATTCCCATTTTTGGTTGGCCAAGACTTTATAAACCGCTTCGACGCGATTATAGATTATGGCGATCAGACAATGTGGACCAGAGTGAGTAAACCACTGCCGATCGATATGCCTATACAAAGTAACACTGACCGTCTAACGGCAGGTACCGCGGAAGGCAAAAGGGAATGCTCAGACGAGAGCACAATCCCTGTGGGTGAACCTTCAACTACAGGTGAGGCAGTAGAGGCCCAACAAGAGAGCCCCCTCTGCGAGCTGAAACAGTTGGCACTCACCGGACACTACCTACCACAGGTAGTCAATGGTGTTGAGATTCAAGGATCCCACACCGATGATGCTGTTCTGTCCCCTTGGACGGAGAAATCAGCGATCAGCCAAGCTTTCTTTGGAACCTTGGTTAAGAAACAGTTGGGTCTAGGAATGAACAAAAAGGCTTTCCGCTTTTCGTTAGACCCCAACGATAAACAGGTAATGACCGCTAAAGGGATCATTGACCTTAAACTAATCTGGAACCAACGAGAACTGGATCACCCGTTCCTCGTGGTCCCGAACTTACCACATGCAACCTACATAGGCTCCGACATTTTGGTAAGATTAGGTGTCCGAGTGGACATCAACAACAATGCACTGTGGTCACTAGATACAGCCACGAAGGACTCTCCTGTGTTGACCACAGAGAACCTTAAGGCTGGACAGACCATACCAGAGGTTTGCCAAGTTGCTAACAGCCATAACACTGTGGTACCACCTCAGGTTATGAACAAGCCGGTCATGATTCACATCATGAAAGGACAAGCTATTAGCACAAAACAGGCATACTTTCAACCATCTCCTATGTTTTTCAACTTAGGACTGTCCATGGAGGCCACATTCCAGGTGACCCTCGATTGTAGAACCACGACTGTTGCTGTGTGTAACACGAGCACAGAAGAGGTACTGATCCCAAAACGCACACAGCTAGGATGGTTGATCTCTACTGATTTTCATGATTTTGAACTAAGCATTCCATTTCTGGGAGGACTCCCAGAAAACTTGATCCCAGGTCAACACCCGGGGCAAGTCTTGTTCACAAAACCAACACAGGCCATAGCTCTTTTCTCCCCCACTGAGTCCGACCAGGACACTGTCCACAGGTTCGGTTTCAACAAAGGAGACAGTCTAGGCCCTCAGACTTACAGTGCACTACCTGTTGACAGGTTTTACGACACTGAAGGGGACTCACTGGAGCTCCCCACAGAACAAGAACCCCTCTCAATTACTTCACAGATTGACCAGGTGGTCGCTCAAGCCGACGCCCTGAAAACCGATGAAGACAGGGACAAACTTCGCAAAGTTCTGCTAAAATATGAAAAATCATTCTCAACTGACTCGATGGATTGTGGGTTGACCACGCTCCACACAGTGAGCATCCCAACCCCGCCTGATGCTCCACCTGCATTTGTCAGACAATACAAGATTCCTCTGGCAGCACATCAACCTATCAGGGAAATCATTAATGACCTGTTAGGAAAAGGTATCGTCCGATACTGTAACAGCACTTACTCTGCGCCTTTATGGCCGGTGTTAAAACCAAATGGTAAGTGGAGACTTACTATAGACTACAGAAAGCTAAACAAACAAGTTCCCTTATCCAGATGGCCTATGACGCAGCTCCAACAGGAATTGCCCAAGGTCACCAATGGTAAGTACTTTTCGACCCTCGACATCGCCTCTGGTTTTTGGACCATTCCTGTGCGCGACGAGGATCAATACAAACTAGCTTTCACTTTTGGTGGCCGTCAATACACCTTTACCAGGTGTCCCTTTGGCTACGCTAACTCACCTGCAGAGTTCAACATTTTCTTGAACAAAGCATGTCCAGACGCCCACGAGCGTGGGACACTGATCTACGTGGACGATGTCCTTTTGAGACAGCCAACACTGGACTCACATTTGGCTGAGATCGACCACGTTCTGAATCAGCTGACAACTGCTGGTGCTAAAATATCACTGTCAAAATGCCAATGGTGCAGAACCAAAGTGGACTACGTTGGCCTACTTGTAGGTCCTGACGGAGTACAACCACAGCTGACTCGCACCCAAGGCCTCGACAATCTCAAAGTCCCCACCAATCTCAAAGAACTACAAAGTTTTCTGGGCGTGTGTAACTACTCGAACCAATTCATCGAAAACTATGCGGACCTTGCGAAACCACTGACTGAACTCCTTAAAAAAGACGTACCATTTGTTTGGACTGACAAACAGCAACAGGCAATGGACGCTCTTATAAACAGGATCAAGTCAGCCCCTTGTTTACACTGCAAAAACGTAAAATCTTACCAAGTCAAATTTTCTAATTTCAAGTCAAAACCTCTTATCACACTTAATATAAGTCAAAAACATATTTCTAAGTAAGACATAACAACTTGTTTTGAGACAATGCATCTTGAAAATCTTGATAAGGCAAAAAGTCTTGAAAATATCTTGTTTTGAGTCATTTCTTATTTGAAACAAGCTTTTTTGACATTTCATTAACATTTGCAGTTGTCGTGAGGTTTGTAAAATGTGAAAAATCTTGTTTCAAGATAACAAACTAACTTGAATTAAGACAAATCTGTTTCTTTGATCAGCATGCCCACTCAAAGTATTAATCATTCTATTTTTTATACAGGTTCTGTTTAACTTTGAACAGACTCCATTGTCCTAATACAATTTCTTTAAACCAATAGTTCATTAACATTTTCTACATTGTATTTTTTTCCAAGGCTGAATACTACATAAACATACCTACTGTGCAGTTTATATTAAATAGACAAATAATGCAGGTTCATTTCACATATTTATTTTAACATATAATTTAACATATAATTGATTTTAATAAAATAAATGTGGTTAGGACAGATTAAGCGGCCGTGGGGCGGCCGTGGCGTAGTGGTAATGGCAGTCGTCCCCAATCGGAAGGTTGGAGGTTCGAATCCTGGTTCCCCATGTGTCGTTGTGTCCCCGGGCAAGACACTTAACCCCGAGTTGCTCCCGGTAGGACTGGATGGCGCCTTGCATGGGTCTGCCGCTACCGGTGTATGAATGTGTGTATGAATGGGTGGATGGTTGGTATTGTAAAGAGCTTTGGGGCCCCTCATAGGGGGCTGGAAAACGCTACATAAATAAGCTCCATTTACTATAAACATATTTTTCTACGTTTGGGACAAGGGGAAAAAATATAGTAAAAAAGGGATCCTTCGCACTCCTTCCCACACCTTCCCACACCTTTGCACTCCTTCGCACTCCTTCCCACATCTTCCCACATCTTCCCACACCTTTGCACTCCTTCGCACTCCTTCCCACATCTTCCCACACCTTCCCACACCTTTGCACTCCTTCGCACTCCTTCCCACATCTTCCCACACCTTCCCACACCTTGGCACTCCTTCGCACTCCTTGGCACTGGCACTCCTTAGTTATTAGTTATTTAGTACACAAAGAATGGGATTAACAATAACATTTTTATGGGTACCAGCACACATTGGGATAAAAGGAAATGAGACAGCAGATAAGATGGCAAAGAAGGCAACTCAAACTCAGATCAACTTCACAGTAAAAACAAGTAAATCAGAGGCAAAAAGTATCATTAAACAAAGACTGAAGAAAGAATGGCAGAAAAGATGGGATGAAGAAAGTAAAGGAAGATGGTTTTATGGGATCAAAATGACAGTAGGTGAAACACGAACTGGAAGAAGGAGCAGAAAGAGGAAAGATTAATAACAAGACTAAGATTTGAACACACAGGACTTAATTATTCATTATTTCAAAAAAAGAAACACAATACAGGCAAATGTGAGCACTGTGGACAAGATGAAACATTGCAACATGTTCTACAGGAATGTCAAAACTATGATCAAGACCGTGAATATATGAAGAGAGAATTTGAAGAGATAAAAGAAAAGTTTAACATAATAGCTGCACTACAACATAACTTAGAGAGTAAACATATCCAAATTATAATTAGATATTTTAAGAAAACAAAGTTGTTTAATAGAATTTGAAATACATATAGTTTAATCAGGCGTACACATAGAATTATCCCATGAAGAACCACACTCCATACCAGTGGTGGCGGTAATGCACACCTAAAGTGTTTTGCCAACCGCCATTAAACCCCATGAAGAAGAAGAAGAACGGTGTGCGCATGCGTGAAGTAATTCGTAATCGTCTGCGCGCGGGCTCAGCAACAACAGTAAGTAAAGTTTTGTAAATCACATTAGTTAATAAACCCGTGACAAACTTTGAACGATTATTTTGGGGCGTACAGTCAACAGCAGAATTTACCAACGGCTTACTAGCTGTGCCGATATGTTCGAGCTGTACATTTCGAGGCGATTTTTTCGAGATAGCTAGCTCGGACTGCAAGCTACCGTCCGAGCTAGCTACACAGTCGCCGTGCGGAACAGTCTCATTGATTAAAATGAGTGCGTATTTGCTGCGGAGGTCGGACCGGAGCGGAACGCATGTGTTAGCGCGGGCTAGCTAGCTAGCTAACCCGCGCTAACACTGGACTGTTGTGATGGTATGCTAAATGAGCTGGTTGGAAAAAAAAAAGAGCTGGAGTTTAATGTTTTTGTCTGCTCTGTTAGGCCATGAAGAGTCCTAAACTCTTAGAGAGGTGCTCAAAAGGAGAGAATTTGTATAAAAAAGAATTTATTATGACAGGCATAATGATTAATCAGCGTACAGACATAAAATACATTTATATGCATACAGTGGCCTCTCTTATATGGTGTTCTGGTGTGCGTTATCTCTGTAGATGGATGTGCGAGCAGAGTCTTAAATCAGTAAAACTGTTTTCTAGATGTGAACTCTAAGTGTATTAGCCTTTAAGTAATAATGTAGTCTATCATAGTAGTATATATATTATGTGTGATGTGTTCTGGTTATCGAGCACAATGTATTGTTGTCTGTGGACCAGCGGCAGTAACTATGTTACCTGCACTGGATGAAGAGAAACTACTTGATTAAGTTATGATTATATGAAAAATGGGCTCCTAAGCTAACTAAACTAGTAAACCATGTAATTCGTGTTTGTCTAAAGTCCAGAGAGAATAGTTTAATCAAACAGTAACATTTCCTGAGCATATAAAATCAGTAAACGGTGTATAAAACAGTGTCATAACTCTTCAGCCACTAAGCCTAAAATGTCTCAGAAATATGTTTAACATTAAACGATAAAACTTATCCCCTATACATGTACTGCCCATCATTAATGACTTTTTTTAATCATGTGCTTAAAAAAAAACATTTCCCCCTCTTATATCTGTCAGCATTGGCTGTGGTCACACAAAGATAAATGTTAATGTTACATGAACTAAGCAGAGGGGTATTAATCTACTGCTGATGGAGAATGTGCAGAGGCCCCAAACACACCTGCTTCATGGGTATTTGTCTAAACAAGAATGTTCAATGTCTCTGTTGGTGAATGTGGTATATTGACATACTTTCCATCCACAAACTTTTAAAATAAGGTTGAGATTTCACATTCCTCTCCTTGCTCTTTTCTAAACTCTCTGGAAACCATAACTTATACTAAAAGTTTAGTTTATTTTGTAACAAAAATCTCTTCCACCTGCCCCTCCTCCAGGACGACATAACCCTGAGGGGCCACTCGTTTGAGGCTCGTATCTACGCTGAGGACCCAAACAACGACTTCCTTCCGGGAGCGGGGCCTCTGCTGCATCTGTCCACGCCTTCAGCAGACCAACACACACGCATAGAGACCGGGGTCAGAGAAGGTACGTGTACCCCCATTTGAGAAACAGTGCCTAACAGAGCAGACAAAAACATTAAACTCCAGCTTTTTTTTTTTCAACCACCTCATTTAGCAGACAACAGTCCAGTGTTAGTGTTAATGTTTTTGTCTGCTCTGTTAGGCCACTAAGCCTAAAATGTCTCAGAAATATGTTTAACATTAAACGATAAAACTTAATTATCCCCTATACTGCCTACTCCTCCACAAACGACAAATGCTCATTTTGGTATGTATTTGTGTGAGACCCGTTTTGTCTTTGAGTATCAAATATTTTTAAGTTTAGTATTCCACTGTTTCTCAAATGGGGGTACACGTACCCCTTGGGGTACTTGGAAACCTTGTGTAAAGTAATTTAAATTTTTGATATATTAACACTTATGTTTAAACCCTCTAAAATGCAGAAAGAACCCCGATGGACATCCCCTCAAGCACTCAATCTCAAATCTTGGGATGCAATGGTAGCAGGAGTCCCTCTGAGTCTCTTTCTAATGATCAAAGGTATTTAATTTAAATATGATCAAAATTAGAGATGTAACAATTCATCTAACTCACGATGCGATGTGTACCAATTTTGCTGTTGCATGCTTTAAACAGATCAGTCAGACCTGGCCAAGACAGTCCCTTTCTCAGAGGCGGCGTTGGAGGTCGAGGTCTTCCTCTCGTGGACAAAGGTAAATTGTTATCAAAAGTATAATATTGATAACCTGGATTATTCTGATAATTCAAACATTTCCAGAAATGTAGATTAATTTATCTTTTTAATTACAATAATGCATTATTATTTGAATGTTAATGAGAAATTGGTGTTATTATTTTTTAAAGAATAAACCTAACATAGTATTTGGATATTAAAGTTTTCAAGGTGGAAAGAAACAAAATCTTTGCAGGTTGCTGGAAATATCTTACTCAAAATCATTTTTTTAATTGATACATTTTTTCCCATGGTTCTACACTAACTTCTTGCACTGATTGCACTGGTGTTTCTAAACTTTTTTTTGGTTCACCAGCACAGTTAGTGCACCCAAATTTTCAACCGCGTCATATTTAACATGATAGTTTTACAGGTTCTCTCTTTATTTTATTTATTTATCTGGCTTATATTCCACAATCTTAAAATATGATTCATCATGCCAACAGAAATATGTCTTTGTGTTTCAGGAAAAACAGGACCTCAAAGCCCCCAGGAAAACTCTCCCTCTCCTGTCCAATTCTGATTGTGTGTTCGTCCAACTGCCTGCTCACGGTAGGAGATGTGCCTATCACAACATTTCCCAAAGACATTTTATGTTTAAACATTTGAAGTTGTAGTGGCTCCCTCGTTTTTCATGGTGCCCAGTAGTATACTCTCCATTTTTCATAGCAAAAATTGTTTTTATTTTGTTGAAGGTGTTTTATATTATTTTAAAAAAATATAATCAAGTGTTAACTACAGTTGTAATTGGGAGTAGTAGTTGTTGCATTGCTGCTGAAACCATTGTGATAAAATAAATGTGTTGAAGTTAAAGAATACCTTTCATTTTTTGTCATTACAGAAAATGTTTGAAGGTTTTGACAAGACATGTATTATTACGTTTGTTGGTTAAATTTGATAACGGGTTGGAGAAACATTTGAAACATCTGTAGAACTAAAAATGAGTAAAAGTTTTAGGGATGTATACTAATTTTAAGCATCACACGCTCAATTGTAGTAAAATATTGCTAAGAATGAGATTTTTTGCAGCTAGGTTTAAGATTGTTTATCTTGTAAAAAGATAAAATGTCTTATTTTTAGAAATCGTGTCAAGACAATTTTCACTTGTTGGAAGATCTTTTTGCTTATTTCAGTCAAAAAAAAATCTAATTTTAAGTTGTTTTAAACTTGTTTTCAGAGTAGACTTTTCTCCAGTGTACTACTTTTGAGCATCAGAATCTTATTATAAGACAAGAAAAGCTCACAATTGTAGTAAAATATTGCTCAAAACTAGATTTTTGTAGCTAGTTTCAAGATTCCGCATATCTTGTTTTCACTTGTTACCAGATCTTTTTGCTTATTTCAATCCAAAAAAGTTGTTTTAAAGGGGACCACACATGCAAAATTCACTTTTTAATGTTTTTTTACTAAACTTTGGGTATTTACTTCATAAAAAAACAGTCCTTGTGCCAAAAAAATGCACCCAGTGGTTTATTTACTCTAAGTAGATTTATTTATTTTTGATAAATACACCAGGATTCACACTTCCTGCATTTATTGACGTCACAAGCCGCCAGCCAATCAGATCAAACCTGAGTCCAGCCCCTCACCTAGCAACCCCTGGTTAGGCTCAACCCACTTCTGTATTAAACACATGACTGTTGTTTTTCATGATTTCATCTCATCTTTTGTTTATATGTTCTTAATTTCATGTGTACAGCACTTTGTTGCAGCTGTGTTTTTTTAAATGGCTTTATAAATAAAGTATAATTGTTATTTTTATGTTTTAGTTCAATTTTTAGTGTATTTGCGATCGCTGCCAACGCGCAGCCGGCAAAAATTAAACGAGCGGACCACAGGCGGAAGGACCGGGTTCGACGGGACCCTCTTCCGGCGCGATGGAGCGGAGCTTCAACTGTACAGCCTTGCAGCAGCCTCGCAGCAGGCTCGCAGCAAGAGGACCTTCTCCTTACAGATTAATTTACGGGAGACACTTGGTGAACTTTGTGTTGTCTTCACTGGAACAGCGATAACTCCCAAAATCTCATCGCGTGCAACGAGCGGAGCTGGCGAAAACCGGAAGAGGAACAAGCTAACATTAGCTTCGGATTCGGGTGGTCTAATGCTAAAAGGAGCAGCAAACTGCGGCGCGCTCAGACGGGTTTCGGTAAGTTATCTTAAGCTAACACTAACAGTAAGTCAAATGAGTAATAAAAAAAGAGCTAATTTTAAAACAACAACACATTACAGATACTGGCTGTTACAGAGGGCGTGAACAGATCGTTGAAGGGCGTGGACTTCAAGAAACCGGTCGTTCAAAACGAAAGTTAAAAATGGCAGAATTAAAAAGGGTATAATTGATTATCTAATAATTATTTTGTGCATTAAATTGAAGGAATAGGGTCTGGATATCCCACAGAAATACCATAAAAATTTAAAAAATACATCTGAGGTCCCCTTTAAACTTGTTTTCAGAGTAGACTTTTCTCCAGTGTACTACTTTTGAGCATCAGAATCTTATTATAAGACAAGAAAAGCTCACAATTGTAGTAAAATATTGCTCAAAACTAGATTTTTGTAGCTAGTTTCAAGATTCCGCATATCTTGTTTGACTTGAACAAAATGTCTTATTTTAAGAATCTTGTCAAGTGAATTTTCACTTGTTCCATTGGCAGATTTTTTTGCTTATTTCAAGCAAAAAAATCTTATTTTACATTTTTTTTTCTTATTTTTAGAGGGGCATATTTTCCAGTGTAGTCTACCCAGACTACAACAAAGAGTTTTACTTGGAAGTGGGCTTCTCAGCTCATTGCATAAGTGCAGGTCTGTACCAGATACACGACAGAGACAAACGTGTAGTAGCCTATGCCAGCAAAACGATGGCAGGCCCCGAGTTGAGATTCTCAGACTGTGAGAAAGCTCTACTGACCACAGTGTGGGCAGTTAAACATTTCTCCAGCTACATTGGTGGACAGAAAATCATTGTGGAAACACAACACCAGCCAGTGACTTTTCTTAACAGTGAACGCATCAGAGATGGTGTGGTGACAAACTCACGTGTTGCAACGTGGCTCATGGCGCTTCAAAGTTTTAACCTAGACATACGTTATGGTCAAAACAAGAAGTCTCATCTGGGGACGGACTTGGCAATCTGCCAGAAGTGTACACAAGATGTACCAGCCACCCAGCCGCCGGTTGAGGTAAAACCCCCAGTAACCGAAGACCCGAATCACCACTTCTTTGATGACAATATCTGCAAAGATATGACAACATTGTACGTGGATGGATCTTCATTCCTCCGCGACAAAATCTGTAGGGCAGGTGTTGGAGGAGTCCTCCTCCAAGACCAAGAACAGATAACTTTCAGCTACAAATTAGGCTCTCAGACTTCTCAGTATGCTGAGATTGCAGGAATCCTAATAGCTCTCCAGATGGTAGTAGAACGCTCCATCAAGACGCTAGTCATCTGCACTGACTCTAACTATGCTCGTTTGAGTTTCGCTTGTCACCTCGCTGTGTGGAAACAGAACGGTTTCCTAACAAGCGACAATTTTCACTTGTTGGAAGATCTTTTTGCTTATTTCAGTCAAAAAAAATCTAATTTTAAGTTGTTTTAAACTTGTTTTCAGAGTAGACTTTTCTCCAGTGTACTACTTTTGAGCATCAGAATCTTATTATAAGACAAGAAAAGCTCACAATTGTAGTAAAATATTGCTCAAAACTAGATTTTTGTAGCTAGTTTCAAGATTCCGCATATCTTGTTTTCACTTGTTACCAGATCTTTTTGCTTATTTCAATCAAAAAAAAAACTAATTTTAAGTTGTTTTAAACTTGTTTTCAGAGTAGACTTTTCTCCAGTGTACTACTTTTGAGCATCAGAATCTTATTATAAGACAAGAAAAGCTCACAATTGTAGTAAAATATTGCTCAAAACTAGATTTTTGTAGCTAGTTTCAAGATTCCGCATATCTTGTTTGACTTGAACAAAATGTCTTATTTTAAGAATCTTGTCAAGTGAATTTTCACTTGTTCCATTGGCAGATTTTTTTGCTTATTTCAAGCAAAAAAATCTTATTTTACATTTTTTTTCTTATTTTTAGAGGGGCATTTTTTCCAGTGTATTAATAAGTTCAACATTTCTTTTCACTGTTATGCCGATGATACACAGCTTTACATCAGGACTGGAGCATCCTCATCTCCATCTTCACTCACTACCCTCTCTACCTGCCTGGAGGAAATAAGGTCATGGATGAATAGGAAATTTCTTCAATTAAACTGCTCCAAGACTCACCAGGTACAAACATCTACTATAACAACAATTTCCTTTTCTGGACAAGACATCCCCCTCTCTACCTCTGTTACAATTCTTGGAATAAAAATGGACTCTCATCTTACATTTGAAAATCACATTAAGCATCTGTTTAAAACTTGCTTCTTCCATCTTCGAAACATCTCCAGACTTCGCCCATCTCTAACTTTTTCTGATGCTGAGAAGCTCGTCCATGCTTTTGTCTCCTCCAGGCTCGACTACTGCAACTCCCTGTTTATTGGAATCCCTGGTAAATACCTTCAGAAGCTTCAATATATTCAAAACAGTGCAGCAAGGATTTTGTTGAGAGTTCGTAAATTTGAACATATTACGCCCATTCTCCATAACCTTCATTGGCTTCCTGTCGCCTACAGAATTCAGTACAAAACTGCTCTCATTACACATCAATGCTTACACGGAACTTCACCAGATTATCTAAAGGACATTCTTGTTCTATATTCATCCACCTGGTCTCTGCGGTCACAGGACAGTAAACTCCTTCACATTCCAAGAAGCAAATTAAGGACCATGGGAGACCGGGCTTTCAGTGTGGCTGCACCCAGCCTGTGGAACTCTCTTCCTGACTGCCTGAGAGCTCCACAGTCACTGGTTAACTTTAAGAGCGGCTTGAAGGCCTTTCTTTTTAACTAGGGATGGGAATCGAGAACCGGTTCTTTTAAAGAACCGGTTCTTTATAGTTCAATTCTCTGGAATTGTAGGCTGCTTGTCGTAACGATTCAGTTTATCATTTCTCTGAGTCGTTCTTCTGACTCGTTCTACTGACTCGACGTGGTGACGCATTTACGTGATGTCATCACAGACATGCGCGATGGTCCGTGTACATTCAGGCAGTTCATTTTTTCATTTGAAACAAAAAATGAAATAACAAAAAAACCACTTGTTTTTTCGTTTTTCGTTTATTGAACCAAAACAAAAAAATGGATTACAAACCGTTATCCGATTTCCGATTTTGTGCACAAAACGAAAATGGAAAAAACGGATAACGACGGGTCAGTTTCGATTTTGTAATTTCTTTTATTGACAGCGGATATGACCCGGAAGTTCTCTCTGCCCCGCAAATGTGACGTGTCGAAGCATTTGTGTGCACATTTAAGAGTGTAGAATTCATTTGAGCATATTTACACAGAACAAACTTTGTATTGTTTAAAAAAACTCTTAACAACAGAGAAAAATCTGGGAGATCGATACCGCGGCCCAGTTACATCAGTGTAATTATGATGAAGATATTATTGTGCTTTTATTGTGAAAAGACAACGGAGGGAGGGGGGGGGCGGGAGTTATCAGTGGTGATTGCTGGCACTCAAAGTAAAATGGATGTTTGCTGTTACACAGAAACGTTGTTGTCCTGTCAAGTTTTGTTGTATAACGTGAAGTATTACAGTCAGAATTTGGATGAAATTCTGACTTGGATTCAACTGAGCAACTTTTCACCTCCGCATCATCATCATGACAGCTATTCACAACAACAGTGAGTGAAAACTTTACTTTACATTCACCAGCATTCTGTTTGTTTGTTTGTTTGTTTGTTTGCTTGTTTGTTTGTTTGTTTGTTTGTTTGTTTGTTTGTTTGTTTGTTTGTTTGTTTCATATTTAGTCAGTCATACATGTGGTAGGCTACTTTTAAAAGTTTGTAAGGTGACACATTAAAATGCTTATTGTAGGTTTTAAATACTGTATACAGTAGCAGTGAAGAACATAGAAACACTTTGTGGTTATGTTTAATATTTTAGGTTTAGTTGAACAGTTAACATATTCATATAAGAGGTTTTGCATTAAAAAAAATATGACCTTACAAACCTTTCTGTGCCTCACGTTTATGTTTTAAGGCCTCAGTGGCTGGATTTTTTAAAGCTCCTTCAGAAATGCTGTTATTTTATTTAAAGGTATGGTCTGCAATTTCTGTAACACTCTGGGACTTAGAAATATTTTCTGCGCAGAAAAGCATTCTGCTACCTCCCCCTCAGAGCTATATATGGCTCTGAGGGGGAGCCGCAGTCCGTGCTTCTGCTGAATTTTAGTTCTGCTCCGCCCCCTGCTGTGTGTCTGCTCAGAGCGCTTCAATATTCTGTGATTATATGTTAAAAAAAACTTTTAAAAATATAATAAAACCATAGAGCACTTGTCCAACAACACAA
>JBBPBX010027529.1:1910-14385 GCA_038048925.1 Garcialebias charrua | reverse complement strand
ACACAATCTTTGTGGGGCCATTGCATTGACTTCCATTCATTTTTCATTCATTTCTATAGCCTAACCCTGACCTTTACCCTAAACCTAACCATTACCAATGCATAACTTACCCTAAACTTAACACATCCTCAATTCACACCTTGTTTATGTTTATGTTTATTAAATTTGTTCATTTTTTTTTACAAAAGAAACAATACAAGACAATCCCATAAATGATAATGTACAAAATATAAAAAAATGAAAGGTAGCAGAAAGAAGAATAAATCTTATTATATCTGCCCCTTTTCAACAATCAGATTAAACAATAATAATCTTCAACCAACAGTACAAAATGACTAACTCTTTCTAATTTTCTAACTAATACAATACACATTACGCTATTTCATTTTTTTTTAACACATTCGTTTTGATCATTTTCTTAAATGTAAACATTGACTTGGCATTTTTAACTACATTCTCCAAGCCATTCCATAATCTAATTCCCTGGATTGAGGTAGAACGTCCCTTCAAACTAGTTCTGAATTGTGGTTTTACAAACATCTCTGTCCCCTTAAGATTATAACAACTTTGTCTTTTAACAAAATGCATTTGGATATTTAAAGGTAATGCATTATTTTGAGCCCTATACATAACTGATAAAATAGTCCTAAACCTAACCCCTAACCCACCAACGGGACTTCTTCTTATGGGGCCCGGGCTTTGGGCCCCATAAGAAGCAGTTGGTCCTCACAATTTGGTATAACTCATAAAAATGGGCCTCACAACGTAACATAAACAAGGACACACACACACAGTAGTGAATCATAAAGCATAAAGTGTTTTTCAGCTGCAGCTCACATCAGAGCAGAAAGTCTCACCTTTACAGACAGAGAAAACTGCAGCCACAAGAAACACAACTTCCAGGGCAGGCATTCTCTCCTCACAGAAAGTCTTGATTTGAAGAAAATGAGAGAAAACAGAAAAATATCAGGCTGCAGCGCATTTTCTCTGCAACTAACAGGAACTGAAGCAAAGCCTGAAGTCAACAGGATGCCTTACCCAACTGGAAACAGGCGGAAAAGGGGAAGTGAGGCAACTTGTGGACAGCCTCCTAACACTGCAAGGCTCTCTCTCTCCTTTCTCCCTCTCTCTCTCTCCCTCGCTCTCTCTCTCTCTGAGGTTACAAAACCCCTCCTGCTACATTTTAAAGACATGAAGAACATGTGACCAACTCATCAGCAGATAATGCTTTTTTTTAAAAATGCCTGGTGAATATCATGCTGCAGAGAGCTGCTTCACTGGAAACATTGCATCAGAGCACATTCTAATGTCAGACTCATGGAATAGTCATAATGACCAGAAAAATAAATAGATGAAATTCATAAAGTAAGAAATTTAACCCTCACAATGTTTTTTTTTTTCAAATAAGTTTATTTGTAAGCAAAAACTGTGACTGGCACGGTGACACGGTGGTTAAAGCTGTAGCCTCTCAGCGAGGAAGTCGCAGGTTCGCTTCCCGGCCTGGGTGTCTTTCTGTGTGACGTTCACGTGTTCACTCCATGCCAAACTGTCTCTAGGTGTGAATAAATGGTTCTTTCTCTGTATGTGCTAGTGGTGTCCCAATACCTGTCATGGCATTGGTATCAAGCCCGATACCAATACTAGTACTGGTAACAGACCCGATATCAGCCAAATACTCTTACTTGTACTCATAAAAACACAACAATGCCATATTTATGGTTTGTGACATCATTTCAACTTCGCAACTAATCGAGATAATAATAAAAAATGTCTGGGAATATTTTAAGGTGAACACTGATGATGTGTTTATTATTTTTAATGTATTTAATCAGGTATTGATGTTAAGACAATAGACTGCTGTGTTCTCATGAAAAGAAACCTACAGTATTTGTAAAGTCATTGGGTCATGTTTAAGTACTGACTCAATAACTTTTCTGTATTTGGTACTCAGTATCTGCAAGTATACAAACTGAAGTACTAGTACTTGTACACTGTCTGAAAAAAATATATAAAAACTAGTATCAGGACATACCTAGTTGCAAACTGTCCAGGGTGTACCCCACCTCTCGCCCAGTGACTGATGGAGATACACACAAGCTCCCCATGACCCGGAGAGGAGAAGAGGAGAAAGAAAATGGATAGATGGATGAATGGATGGATGGATATCAACTGCCACATGTGTTTGTTTGCCTATGGAAAAAGCCCAAGGCAAAGAGATTGTGTTAAAGTACAAATAGAGTTCAAGTATGAGGCTTAACAGGGTTCTGTAATGACATCTCAACATTACAAACAGCTTAGTCATAAATAACAACGGCATCGTTTCAGATGTAGATGGTTTAAACCTCTAAACCATGTCCTATTTTCATTACAAGCGCATAGTATAATACAGTAGTAAAGTATAGTATAACATAGTATAGTATAGTTAAGTATTGGGCAGCACGGTGGCACAACTGGTAGAGCTGCTGCCTCTCAGCGAGAAGGTTGCCGGTTCAAATCCCGGTCCGGGGCCTTTCTGGGTGGAGTTTGCATGTTCTCCCCGTGCATGCGTGGGTTTCCTCCGGGTACTCCGGTTTCCTCCCACAGACCAAAAAACATGCTTGTTAGGCTGATTGGTGACTCTAAATTGACCCTAGGTGTGAGTGTGAGAGTGGATGGTTGTTTGGTGTGAGTGAGACAGGTCCCTCTTGTAAATGAGTCCCCGTGACTCAACGAGGCTAGCCTGTATAAATAAAGGTTGAATGAATGAATGAATGAATAGTATAGTATATTATAGTAGTGATATATAATAGTATACAAAGTAGTATAGTATAATATAGTATAGTATGGCCTGATATATAATAATATAGTACAGTATGGTATGGTATAGTATAATGTAGTATAGTATGGCATAGTATAGTATGGTGTAGTGTAGTATAGTATAGTATGGTATAGTATAGTATGGTATGGTATAGTATAGTATGGTATGGTATAGTATACAAAGTAGTATAGCCTGATATATAATAGTATAGTATAGTACAGTTTACAAATTAGTATAGCCTGATATATAATAGTATAGTATAGTATAGTACAGTACAGTATACAAAGTAGTATAGCCTGATATATAATAGTATAGTATGGTATAGTATTGTATAGTACAGTATACAAAGTAGTATACTGTAGCCTGATATATAATAGTATAGTATAGTACAATATACAAAGTAGTATAGCCTGATATATAATAGTATAGTATAGTATACAAAGTAGTATAGCCTGATATATAATAGTATAGTATAGTACAGTATACAAAGTAGTATAGCCTGATATATAATAGTATAGTATAGTATAATATACAGTAGTATGGTATAGTATAGTATAGTACAGTATACAAAGTAGTATAGCCTGATATATAATAGTATAGTATAGTACAGTACAGTACAGTATACAAAGTAGTATAGCCTGATATATAATAGTATAGTATAGTATAGTATGGTATAGGATAGTATTGTATAGTACAGTACATGTATACAAAGTAGTATAGCCTGATATATAATAGTACAGTATAGTATATTATAGTATAGTACAATATACAAAGCCGTATAGCCTGATATATAATAGTGTAGTATAGTATAGTACAGTATACAAAGTAGTATAGCCTGATATATAATAGTATAGTATAGTATAGTACAGTATACAAAGTAGTATAGCATAGCATAGTGCAGTAGAGTTTTCAAGGCACCAAGTTTAAGAGGGCAAAAAATAGCTCTAAAGTTTGGTGCTACATGTATGTTTGCTATTTCTTATTGTTTTATCCAGAACCCCCTAAATAATTGTGTATTTACCATAAAAAGCACAATGCGGTTTAAAGACAAAGTTTTTTATAACTTCACAAAACCTGTAGGGAACTTTCTACAGTAACATTCTCTAAACGTTGTATGATGTTTCTGGTCAATTACAGTTGAGGAAAGCCCCAGGGGACCACAGATGCAAAATTCACTTTTTAATGTTTTTGTACTCAACTTTGGGTATTTACTTCATAAAAAAACAGTCCTAAGGCCAAAAAAATGCACCCAGTGGTTTATTTACTATAAGTATATTTATTTATCTTAGATAGAAACGCGCCGATTGCACTTCCTGCGGTTTGTTACGTCACAAACCGCAGCCACAACCCACAGCCACAACCCATCCCAACCTTTGTCCCGCCCCCGTCACCTAGCAACCCCTGGTAATGCTCCACCCACGCGGTTCCTGAGTTCATCTCAGCCTGCACACTAGGTGGCGGTATGCACCTAACAGTTGTTTGCGATCCGCCATAAATCAAATGGAGAAGAAGAAGAATAGTTCATCTCAGCAGAATGGCTCCTAAAGTTAAATGTTGCGTTGTTGGCTGCATTACACAACATGTGTTGATACACACTCTTCCAGTCTCAGAGAGCAGAGATGCGTGGCTTAATTTTATTTTTAATAGCAATGTCCAGGCGACATTACCGTAGAAGAATTACACTTCTTATACGATGAAGGACTACTTTCGTACAACTGCCGGTTTGGTTGAGTGGTTAGCGCGCTCGAACGCCACTCGGGAGACTTGGGTTCGCATCTTGTCCATGATCTTTTTTTTTTTCCCCCCTTTTTTTTTTTAAACTCCTGGCGCAGATAATGGAGCACTAAGCAGATTTAAAATTGATAGTTTTCAGATGGGAACAGATGTGTGCATGTTTGTGTGAGTGTGTGTGTTTGTGTGTCGGGCCGGCTCCTCGGAGAAACACAGATAAAAAGATAGCCCCGCTGTGAGTGTGTGTGTGTGCTTTCCTCCATCCAGCTCGCGCGCACAGGCAGAGGGTGGGAGAGTCAGAGGAGACATTACAGAGGAAGAATAAAAAATGACACGACAACTTGTACACTCTGATCTGTCGTGGTCCAGTTCAGCTCAGCTTAGCTCGGCTCTGTGGTAGTAACGTGTGTTGACTTCCTCGTCTGCCTTTGAGTCAGAGTCAGAGTCAGAGAGAATTTATTGTCATTTGCACCACATGTAGTACATGTGTTGAAAACGAGATTATGTACACAGGGTCCCAGTTACATCCAACAACAAATGCAAGAGAAAAACAATAATAACATCTAGGATTAACTAAGAGAGACATCAGCTAGTAATACACTAAGCCCTAATGTAGTAGAAAAACATCATTATAAACAGCAGCACGAACATGAGCAGATGGTCACAGATGAACGCAGCAACAAGAAACAGATCAGTATCAGCATGATGTGACATTTTGCAGTGTTTATTCTTATTATTTATTTATTCATGAGTCTGACAGCCTCAGGGTAGAAGCTGTTCCTCAGTCTAGTGGTTCTACATTTGATGCTCCTCAACCTCCGTCCCGAGGGGAGTGGTGCAAAGAGTGAGTGTGCTGGGTGAGTGAGGTCTTTCATGATGCAGGTGGCTCTTTTTCTGCATCTGGAGGTGTAAATGTCTGTGATGGTGGGGAGACTGACTCCCACAGACTTCTGTGCAGCCTTCACCACTCTCTGTAGAGCTTTCCTCTCTGCAACTGTGCAGCCTCCATGCCACACGTTGATGCTGGAGCACAGGACGCTCTCCACTGCACACCTGTAGAACGAGGTGAGGACTGGGCTTCTCAGACCGGCTCGTCTCAGCCGTCTGAGGAAGTAGAGTCTCTGATGACCTTTCTTGATCAGGCTGGTGGTGTTATTGCTCCAGCTGAGGTTATCATTCAAGTGTACACCCAGGTACTTGTAGCTGGAGACCACCTCCACCGCAGATCCACCTATATACAGTGGGGTGTGGGTGTGTTTGTTCCTTCTGAAGTCCACAATCATCTCCTTCGTCTTCTTCACATTCATGTGAAGGTTGTTCTCTTTGCACCAGCTCTCCAGATGTTCCACCTCCTGTCTGTAGCTGGATTCATCATTATCTGTGATGCATCCCACCACAGCTGTATCATCTGCAAACTTAACAATATGACAGCCTGGAAGTGTGGCTGTACAATCATATGTGAGCAGAGTGAACAGAAGAGGGCTCAGCACACATCCTTGAGGAGAGCCAGTGCTGAGGGTGATGGTGGAAGAGGAGAAGTTGTGGATCTTCACGGACTGTGGTCTGTTTGTTAAGAAGTCTAAGACCCAGTTACAAATAGAGGGGCTTAGTCCAAGTGTAGATAGTTTGTCTATCAGAGTTTGGGGGATCATGGTGTTGAAGGCAGATGTGAAGTCCACAAAGAGCAGACGCACGTATGAGTCTTTGGAAGGCGGAGTTAATGCAAGCAGAACTTTGAAGGGCGTGCCACGAGATCTCATTATCATAAACCGGTCGTTTAAAACGAAAGTTAAAAATGGCAGAATTAAAAAGGGTATAATTGATTATCTAAGAATTATTTTGTGTATTAAATTGAATAAACAGTGTCTGGTAACCCCAAAGAAATACCATAAAAATTTTAAAAACATATCTGTGGTCTCCTTTAAAGGTTCAGGCTTTTTTAAATTACAAGGCCTTTCTGTGACCATCCTGTGGGTCCGTTTCAAACCAGGACTTTCTTTGGATTGACTGAGTATTGTATTTACCGCAAAATCATTTGTCTGGCTCAGCTGACCCCGAGATACTTAAACTCCTCCACTTGGGGCAGGACCTCCTCCCCGACCCGGAGAGGGCATGCTACCCTTTTCCGGCTCAAGACCATGGCCTCGGACTTGGAGGAACTGATCCTCATCCTCATCCCATTTAAGTATCTCGGGATCTTGTTCACGAATGAGGGAAAACTGGAGCGTGAGATCGATAGGCGGATAGGTGCAGCGTCCGCAGTGAAGCGGGCGCTGTACCGGTCTGTCGTGGTGAAGAGAGAGCTGAGTCAAAAGGCAAAGCTCTCAATTTACCGATCGATCTACGTTCCCACCCTCATCTATGGTCATGAGCTTTGGGTTATGACCGAAAGAACAAGATCTCGGATACAAGCGGCTGAAATGAGTTTTCTCCGCAGGGTGGCTGGACTCTCCCTTAGAGATAGGGTGAGAAGCTCAGTCATCCGGGAGGGACTCGGAGTAGAGCCGCTGCTTCTCCACATCGAGAGGAGCCAGTTGAGGTGGCTCGGGCATCTGGTTAGGATGCCTCCTGGACGCCTCCCTGGTGAGGTGTTCCGGGCATGTCCCACCGGGAGGAGACCCAGAGGAAGACCCAGGACACGCTGGAGGGACTATGTTTCTCGGCTGGCCTGGGAACGCCTTGGGATTCCCCCAGAGGAGCTGCTCCAAGTGGCTGGGGAGAGGGAAGTCTGGGCCTCCCTACTTAGGCTGCTACCCCCGCGACCCGACCCCGGATAAGCGGAAGAAGATGGATGGATGGATGGATGGATGGCTCAGCTGATGCAGAGAGAAATCAGTGGTTATAGTGACTCATAAATTACTCACAGCAGCTTATAGAAAACAATTTTCTTTGTTACTTTTTTTTTTTTTATCACAAGGTAGTTCTCTTGCATCCTCAGCAGTTATTTTCGCTTTGTTTTATCATTATTTTTGTAGCTACAAGCGCCATGTGAGACTAATCCATTTGTCGCTTGGTTAAAAAATGATAAAGATACTTGAATCAGAATCCAGGTGGTATTCATTAAAATGTTTTCTGAGCATCTGACTGATAGCATCGTGTCACATGGCGATTATAGAAAAAGTCAAAGAGAAGCTGAAAACATCTCAATCCTACCTGTGTATAATTTTATGTAAGAGATACAGATTTTTTACAAGATTATCCTTTCTCACTAAAGTTTCAAACACTGGTGGTTGTATGACTTCACAAGTTGGCACAGAAATTTTTTAGAACAAAATGAAGTGTCATCATTATTCATCTCAGTATTTTTTAAAACCGTTTGGGATCTATATTACCTACTAATCTAACCATTATTAGAATTTATGTGATTGTCAGCTGAATTTTTTTAGTATGTTCAACCTAGTCATTAAAATTTACAGAGGTGCATTTGGTATTTTGTTTTTTTAACAAAAACTTATTTTTATTTTTCAACATTCTTATTCAAATGATTTCATAACACTGTAAAAATATTGCTATTATTGTTACAAAACAGAAAAATTAGTTCAGTAAGCAACTGTCCAGATGACATGATTTATCCCTTTTTTTTATAGTTCGGTAAGTTTAGATTTTTAGGTCTCGTTTTTTATTGCAATAGCGCCACTTAGTGGATTTTATTATACATTACAATAAGCAAAAAGTGCTAAATAAAAAATAGTCAGAGTCAGAGTCAGAGAGTCTTTATTGTCATTTGCACCGCATGTGGTACATGTGATGAAAACGAGATTATGTACACGAGGTCCCAGTTACATCCAACAACAAATGAAAGAGAAAAACAGTAATAACATCTAGAACTAACTAAGAAAAACATCAACTAGTAATACACTAAGCCTAATATAGTGGGAATAAACAGCAGCACGAACATGAGTTTGTATGAGCAGATGGTCACAGATGAACACAGATGAACACAGCAACAAGAAAACAGATCAGCATCAGTATGATGTGATATTTTGCAGTGTTTATTTTTTATTTTATTTTTATTTATTCATGAGTCTAACAGCCTCAGGGTAGAAGCTGTTCCTCAGTCTAGTGGTTCTACACTTGATGCTCCTCAACCTCCGTCCTGAGGGGAGTGGGGCAAAGAGTGAGTGTGCTGGATGAATAGGCAGGGAAGGCTGAAATACTATTCTGTATACTGTACTATAGTTTACAAGCTTTTTAATATATTGTTAATCTTGAGCAATAGAGCCAATATTTCGTTGTTCATACAAAGTGCGAAACGTTCTAAGCTGTGTTATAGTTATAAGTCAGCAGATACAGTTTGGCTCAAGTATTTAATGTTTAATGTAGTGTTAGGGTTAACCCTAACCCTTACAGAGTGGTCACAATATCTGATAAGCGCTATCATATTCTGTGACGTCTATATTTCCATAATAGTCATATTACTGATCAGATTTGAGTTTTTATTCTGTGGAGGAAGGAGAGAGTCAGCCTCCTTCCTCAAAAGAATAAAAATTAACATCTGCCCACTAAAATCATGATTATTATGGACATATAAACGGTCACAGAATGTGATAGTGTTCATCAGGAGCAAAGCCCCCTACGGCAGTGTTTTTCAACCACTGTGCCTAGGCACACTAGTGTGCCGCGAGTGATCGTCAGGTGTGCCTTGGAAATTATCAAAAAAGCCCCCCATTTCTACAACCTCTTTAAATTTAAGACCACATTGTTGTGGTACTGTTCAGGTGTATTTTTGAAGACATGTTAAGTGCAATTTGAAATAAGAAATATAAAATTTGATAAAACTACATTTTTGTGTTTATTTAATTCCTATTCAAGACACTTTGATAAGAATGACTATATATTTAATATAGGCGGATACAGTGTATCTATGTTTACAATTTTGGTTGGTGGTGTGCCTCGGGATTTTTTTCAATGAAAACACTGTGCCCTGGCTCAAAAAAGGTTGAAAAACACTGCCCTACGGTCACAATCGGCGCACACAGAGATGTAACACCGGAAGTATGAATCAAGAAGCATAGATATATACACGTGTATATATTATCTATGTCAAGAAGCCTAAACTCTGAAATTACTAAAATAGCTTGCTAATATTCGCCTGACAAACTTTGAAGTGTTATTTTAACTTAGTTTACGTAACACTTTTAAATTACTATTCCAAAATGTTCCTTTAGTGTACGTCTAACATCGAAAATATTTAATATTAACAAGGTAAACTACAAACTGCAGAGGTAGGGACGTTCACGCCTGAATGGGACGAGCGCCCTCTGTAGGCTGGCTGTATTATAATTTTCAGTTAAAACAAAAAATACAAGAGATTTTGTTTTCCCACGTGTTCACTTGTGGTGTTTTAGTAGTTCTAACATTGCTGTTGAAATTTTAAACACTTGATTTAAAAAAAAAAATAATAATTATGCTTTTGATGCCCAAAAATAACATCGATTGTGTTCGGAGAAGGGGCGGAGCTTAGAGCCCCACATCCGGTCCAACATGGCGGCGCCCATGTAGAAGGTGTATTGGTCCCATCTTTTTCTTTATTTCGAACTATTTGACTATTTCTGGGTTAATTTAGTAAATTATATACATAATAGTGTGTTACTCAGCTGTCCTGTCCTTGTCGACCTGCTACCCGTTCTTCTTCCATGTCGACAGCCGTGCTAATAGCCGCTGTTGTCGGCGGTGGGGTTCTACTTTTTATGCGGCGTTTATTCCCCCGACGAAAGGCTGCTCAACTGCTCCGGTATCCAGCTGGCACTATGCGAGGAAAGACCGTCATTGTGACCGGCGCTAACAGCGGGATAGGGAAGGCTTTGGCCGGAGAGCTGCTGAAACTCCATGCCCGGGTCATCATGGCCTGTCGAGACCTGCGGAGCGCTGAAGACGCAGCCCGGGACGTGAAGGAGCAAGCCGGGCCAGAGCAGGGGGAGGTGGTGGTCAAACATCTGGACCTGGCTTCTCTCACATCAGTGAGGAAATTCTGTGAGGAAATCAACAAGGTAAGCTGCACGATGAATGTTTGATCGTTGGTTTATTTTGCTCGCAGGGTGGAGGAGTTTCTAGCACAGTCTGCTTTTTGTTATTTGTGCGTTCTCATTTAAATGACGTCAGGAGCAGCCGACCTGAACAGAGCTGTCCATGGTGCTGGAAAAATAAATAAATAAAAACAGTAAAAGCCAAAGTTGAGTTTGAAAACCTAAAATTACCTCTTCACACCTCTTCCCATCTTGACCCATTATCTGGGTCTCTGGTTTTCCCTGAAGGCATTTCTGGAACTCTTTTGTTTCAAGTTTTTGTCAAGAAAACCACTTCCAGGCTCTGGACAGTCTGAAAGTCAGCTATATGTTTTACTCATGCATATACAAACCGGATTCCAAAAAAGTTGGGACACTAAACAAATTGTGAATAAAAACTGAATGCAATGATGTGGAGGTGCCAACATCTAATATTTTATTCAGAATAGAACACAAATCACAGATCAAAAGTTTAAACTGAGAGAATGTATCATTTTAAGGGAAAAATATGTTGTTTCAAAATTTCATGGCGTCAACAAATCCCAAAAAGTTGGGACAAGTCCATTTTTACCACTGTGTGGCATCCCCCCTTCTTCTTACAACACTCAACAGACGTCTGGGGACAGAGGAGACCAGTTTCTCAAGTTTAGAAATAGGAATGCTCTCCCATTCATGTCTAATACAGGCCTCTAACTGTTCAATCGTCTTGGGCCTTCTTTGTCGCACCTTCCTCTTTATGATGCACCAAATGTTCTCTATAGGTGAAAGATCTGGACTGCAGGCTGGACATTTCAGTACCGGATCCTTCTCCTACGTAGCCATGATGTTGTGATTGCTGCAGAATGTGGTCTGGCATTATCTTGTTGAAAAATGCAGGGTCTTCCCTGAAAGAGATGACGTCTAGATGGAGCATATGTTGTTCTAGAACCTGAACATAGTTCTCTGCATTAATGGTGCCTTTCCAGACATGCAAGCTGCCCATGCCACAAGCGCTCATGCAACCCCATACCATCAGTGATGCAGGCTTCTGAACGGAGCGTTGATAACAACTTGGGCTATCCTTGTCCTCTCTGGTCCGGATGACATGGCGTCCCAGTGTTCCATAAAGAACTTCAAATCGTGACTCATCTGACCACAGAACAGTCTTCCATTTTGCCACACTCCATTTTAAATGACCCCTGGCCCAGTGCAAACGTCTGAGCTTGTGGAGCTTGCTTAGAAATGGCTTCCTCTTTGCACTGTAGAGTTTCAGCTGGCAACGGCGGATGGCACGGTGGATTGTGTTCACTGACAATGCTTTCTGGAAGTATTCCTGAGCCCATTCTGTTATTTCCTTGACAGTGGCATTCCTGTTTGAGGTGCAGTGACGTTTAAGGGCCCGGAGATCACGAGCATCCAGTAGAGTTTTACGGCCTTGACCCTTACGCACAGTGATTGTTCCAGATTCTCTGAATCTTTTGATGATGTTATGCACGGTTGATGATGATAACTTAAAAGTCTTTGCTATTTTACGCTGGGTAACACCATTCTGGTATTGCTGCACTATCTTTCTGCGCAACAATGGTGGAATTGGTGATCCTCTTACCATCTTGGCTTCTGAGAGACACTGACACTCTGAGAAGCTCTTTTTATACCCAATCATGTTGTCAATTGACCTAATTAGTGTTAATTGGTCTTCCAGCTGTTCGTTATATGCTCAATTTCCTTTTTCCAGCCACTTATTGCTACTTGTCCCAACTTTTTTGGGATTTGTTGACACTGTGAAATTTTGAATCAACATATTTTTCCTTTAAAATGTTACATTTACTCAGATTAAACTTTTGATCTGTCATCTATGTTCTATTACGAATAAAATATTGACATTTGCCATCTCCACATCATTGCATTCAGTTTTTATTCACAATTTGTTTAGTGTCCCAACTTTTTTGGAATCCGGTTTGTA
>JBBPBX010027528.1:26041-37228 GCA_038048925.1 Garcialebias charrua | reverse complement strand
GGGGTTTGTCAGCCAGCGAAAGTCGTTATCCAGCTCATAAGCTTGAATTCTTAGCACTGAAGTGGAGTGTAACAGAAAAATTTCAAGATTATTTGTATGGAGCAGATTTTACAGTTGTCACTGACAGTAACCCACTTACTTATATCCTGACCTCAGCTAAGCTAGATGCTACCAGTCATCGTTGGCTGGCTGCACTTTCTACCTTCTCCTTTAAGTTACAGTATCGAGCAGGGAAACACAATCTGGACGCTGATGCCCTCTCTCGTCGTCCCTGTGGAGAATCTGTCACTGATGAGGTTGCATATAAAGATCAGGAACTTATCTCTCAGTTTCTTCAACAACATCTTTCAGAGAGCAGTACCATTGAGATATTACCTGAAGTGTTTGATGCAATTTGCCAAAGTCATTTAGTTCGGACCCAAATTGAAAGCCTTTTGGTTGAATCGCTCTCGATCAGGGCAGATATAATTCCTGTGGACTATTCTGAAGAGGCACATGGACTTCCTGTTGTTCCTGCAATGTCTCATGCTGACCTAAAAGAACATCAGAGAGCTGATTCTAGTGTCAGGGAAATTATCCATCAATTAGAATCTGGTGAAAAGATTCCTCCAACAGTCAGGGATGAACTTCCTGAACTTCCTCTTTTCCTTAGAGAATTAACTAAACTGGAGATTATTGATGGCATCCTTTACAGAAAGCGGCAAGAAAAGGAGCAACATATATACCAACTGGTCCTTCCAGTAGACCTTCGTGAATCTGTTCTTCACAGTCTCCACAATGACATGGGCCACTTGGGAATAGAGCGAACCATGGATCTTGTTAGAGCTCGATTCTATTGGCCAAGAATGGCTAAGGATGTGGAGCAGAAAATAAAAACATGTGGGCGTTGTGTTCGTCGAAAGAGTCTGCCAGAGAGAGCTGCTCCACTAGTCAACATTCGGACTTCACGTCCATTGGAGCTCATTTGTATGGATTTCCTCAGTCTTGAGCCTGATACCAGCAACACCAAAGACATTCTTGTGCTGACAGATCATTTCACCAAGTTTGCTATTGCCATTCCAACGTCAAATCAAAAAGCAAGAACGGTCGCCAAATGTCTTTTGGACAATTTTATTGTCTATTTTGGAATACCAGAAAGGTTACATACAGATCAAGGCCCTGATTTTGAGTCCAAACTAATAAAAGAGCTGTGTGCTATGACAGGAATCCAGAAATGTCATACAACACCATATCATCCCAGAGGGAACCCTGTAGAAAGGTTTAATCGTACACTGCTAGCAATGTTAGGAACTCTTGAACCAAACCAAAAATCAAAATGGAAAGAGTATGTTAGACCTCTCGTTCATGCGTACAATTGTACCAAAAATGAAGTGACTGGATATACTCCTTATGAACTTATGTTTGGACGTTGTCCTCGACTCCCAATTGATCTTGCTTTTGGTCTTCCTGTTTGTGAAGAGAAAAGTCCATCACATTCACAGTATGTACAGGACCTGAAGTCACGGCTGAGAGAGAGTTATCAGATAGCATCAAACAACTCTGCCAGAAGTGCTGAAAGAAACAAGATTCGGTTTGATCAGCGGGTTCTACCATCCAAGCTGGAGGTTGGAGATCGAGTGCTTGTGCGAAATGTGAGACTAAGAGGTAAACACAAACTCTGTGATAAATGGGAACAAGATGTCTTTGTTGTGGTGAAGTGTGCTGGAGATCTTCCTGTTTATACCGTAAAACCAGAATGCAAAGATGGCCCAATACGCACCCTCCATAGAGATCTTCTTCTTCCATGTGGCTTTCTCCCCATGACAGAGGTTGAAAGACCAACTGAGGCTGTTCCAGTTACAAAACCCCAGACACGTCAACAAACCAAGAAAAGGCAAGAATCTCCTGATGGCTATACAGAGGATGAGGACTGTGAGCAGGAAGAGGTTCTACCTTATTTGGTTCCCCCTCCAGTAATGTTTAACGTGGAGCGAACACTCAGGGAGTCATCATCTCCTGATGATGTAGGGAACTCTGTTGTTTCAACGACCTCTCCAGAGACAAAACTATCTGTTGAGATTCCTTCAGATTCTGAGAGTGCGAAGTCAGCTGTTGGAGTGGAATCAGTTGATCCAGAAACTTGTGTTGAAGAGCAAACTGATGTGTCTACAGAACAAGTTCTTCCTCATTCTGATAACTTACTTGATTCCCAGAGCCAAGCTGGAGAAGCTGTTCCTGCTCCCGGATCTGTGATTGGATCCCCTACCTTTGATGGCGTAAATCAAGTTAATGACGTCCCTCTACAACGTCCTACACGTCATAGAGTGGCACCTGAACGACTTCATTATCCTACTTTAGGCAATCCGCTTATTTCAGTTGTTCAGACTTTATTGCACAGTTTGTCTGATGCTTTAGATTTGACACCCACCACTCCTAGTGCTATTCACATTGTCTAGTGTTGCATGTCACGGGACGTGCATGATCTAAGGGGGGGAGGGTGTAACCCAGGGTAAAACTGCCCCTGGTGAAATTGCTGTTAATCCCGCCTCCGCTGCTCCATTGGTTAGAGTGACAGTCAGTCACACAGTGCATTCAGCCAATCAGCCACACCTGAGGTGGTTTTTCAGGCCTGCTCCAGCTTTCCCAGTCAGGTGTGAAGGGGAGAGCTGGAGACAAGGGAGCTACAGGTTTGTGCTTTCAAACAATCTGTTTATCTCTTTGTTTAATATTCATGTTTAAACTCACAATATACAAATCATGTAGATCTGAACACCCAGTGAACTTGGAGCCATCAAGTTGTCATGCACTGAATTGTATATGGAATTGGTGAGTAGTGAATACAATGGTTTTTAATTGTTTAGCATGTTTATGGTGGAGGCCAATGCTAACTTTGCTCATCAACTGTAACATGAGCTAACTCCTTGAATTCAAAATATGTATTTAAGATGAGATAAATGCTGAAACCTTTATTTTATTGTAAAGATTTGATTGTGGATGATAATGCATTTATTTCTGTAAGAAGTCTAGTTAACTAGCAGGCTGGTAATTTACTGGTCCTGTTTATTTCAATACAGGCCAGGTGGCCCCTTTTTGGGTTTAAAGATGGCGAGCTTCTGACAACTGGCTGGGCCCAGGAGAACCTGAATTTCACTCCATACTGGTCTGGTAGGAGGCTGATGGTCTGTAGTATTTTCCCCTCCATCTCATCATACAGACACACAATCTATTAGTCACCAATTGGAAATAAACTGCGCTTGGACATCTTCACTTCAAATATCTGGACAAAGCAAACCAATGGACTTTTCACATGTGTGTCTGTCAGTCAGACTTTGTTCTGACCGGGGAAATTTAAGACTTTTGTGTGCACGTTAATAAGGAAGACCTACTGCAGTACTGTGTATATATTTTTTGTATTTATTTTGGATCCTATGTATGTTTTGTGTGTTGTTCACTTAATTTTCTTTTAAATACACGGTATTGAAAACGGTTATTCTTTGTAGTGTTTTCATTGATTACTGACATCAGCTCCAGCAGATGAACTTTAGTCTTCTGAATATTATTCCATCTAGTCCCTTACTACATTAAGTAGTGCTACACATGTATCTGGTGCGTACTGAGTTACAGGCGTGCAGCCTCTGTGCCTGATCTTAGCTGAATGAATGTTTATTCATATCAGGCAAAAGAGTAACAGGAAAAGGAAACGTTTCTAATGAGGAAGAAGAAATTTTCCTGTTTGAAGGAATACTTATACAAAAACAACGTCCACCAGATAAAGACAGAAACAAGGTTGTATTGTTTTCTCGATAATTGTTTTATTGTTGTTTTCCTTTCTTATTTTTATTTAAAAAAATTTATAGTTGTTTGTGAAAAATCACTCTGTCATAACTCTGAGAACTGAATGTGTCAGTGAAGAGCTGGAGACATCTCATGAATAAAAACAGATGAAGGGGGTCGGTGATGACCCTGAGGCTGCAGAGCAAATGTCCTGCACAGACACTCCTCTGTGCAGAGCTGTGGAGGTTAAAATCACCCTGGTGGAATGAGCCCTGAATCCTTCAGGTTGTTGGAGACCAGAAGAATTATAGGCATGCGAAATAGTTTCACATAACCAATGTGACAAACGTTGGGAAGATAAAGGCTGACCCTGTGATCGTTTCCTGAAGCGTACAAACAACTGATCAGATTTACGCACCGCGGCTGTGCGTGTCACATAACACCTGAGCTCACGAACTGGGCAGAACAGGTGAAATTGTTCCTCCTCCGTATTTTTGTGGGGAGGAGGACAAAACCCATCCAGCATAATCAGGGCCAGATTAGTATACCTAGGGGCCCCTGAGCACTGAGGCTCATGCCCTCCCCCCCCACAACCCTAACACTTCCACCCTTCAAAGATTCAATAACAAAATTACTAATGCCCACAAAACTGCAGGTCTTTGTCAGACAGATTTCTTCCACACACACTGACATACACATAAACACTGTTAAGGCCAATCTTAATTATTTGAACTTCCAAACAAGTTGACATGTCAAATCACACACCTGTTGGTCAAAATCTAAATTACCAGTCCAACGGAAAGTACACCTTTCCATTATAAAAAAAAACAAGTCCTGTCTTCTCACTCATAAATCACATGACAACAATAAATAAATTAAATCATCCCAAGCTAGAGTATAACTCAAGTTTATGTCAATTGTAGTGTTCAATGAAAATAGCCAAGCAGGAAGCACACCAGTACTGCTCAAAAAATGTGCCTGATTGAAGATAAAACAATGCCATTACACAACTCAAATGAGTACAGGTTTCATTACAGTTGCACCAAATGATCTGGGCAACTTTACACACTAAAGACCAATTACTGCACTTTAAATCTCAGCATTACACTATAATTATGCAAGATACATGTTATGCAAACAGCATATCAAATAAGAAAAATATATTCAAAATCTGGTTGCACAATCACAGTAGTTGATATTGTCTTACCTAATTCACTGAAATCATAATGACTCTTACCTTTAGAAGATCTTTTTTCTTGCTCTTTTTCTTGCAAAGTTGCAAATCAAGTCCTCAAAGTCCAGATCCCTCACTAGCTCAGACTCAATGGCCATCAAGGACAGTGCAGAAAGCCTCTTCTGACCCACAGTTGTCCTGAGTTCATTTTTTATTCGTTTCAGTTGTGAAAAAGTCCTCTCTCCCGCACAGTTGGATACAAGCAGTGTTTGTAAAGCTAGCTGCCGTTAGCTCAGGCTAAGCACAACTGGTAAAGGGCATTGTTTCCAAGCTAGTAGCATTGGCTAGCTCCAAATCTTCCTCCTCGTGTCTAACTTTTTTGAAAAAGCTACTAATTGGAAGTACATTCTTTACTGCGGCTGCTTCTTTCTCGTCTTTTTCTTTTCTTTTTTTCTTTTTGCAGCCCTGCTGCTGGGCTTTCGGTTGCTGCTGCTGTCCATATTCTGAAAACACGATCACTGTCCCACAGTTTCACGCACAGGTAGAACATACGGAAGCCTCTATGCCCGCCCACCGTAACTATTAGCCAATCTACACAGTGCATTGCCGTCTGCTCCCAATCATACACGTCATGTCAACAAACTATAAAAGACAATTATGAGAGTTGTTTTTGAAAAAAAAAAAACGTTTTATTTTATTTTGGTTGGACGATAAGGAAAATTGAGGACAAAGCCTTGTTTTATCTACTTCTATTTAGCGACAAAAAATAAATAAATAAACTTTTCTTCCAGGCTGGTACTGCTCTCTGCTGGCCAGTAGAGGGCCGTGGCAGCCTGGCAGAGGGCCCCTATCTGTCCAAGGGCCCCTGGACACGTGCTTAGTTTGCCCATATTGTAGATCCGGCCCAGAGCGTAATGACTCTGGACCTGAACGAACTTGTTATGCTTTTGGGTATAAAAGCAGGATTTGGCCGGAATTCAGCTGAACTTCCATCTCCTTGAACCTTGAGACAAGAAGGAGCGACGGACATACCTGACAAGTTGCTCAATCTTTTAGCTGACGTCAGAGCTAATAACAAAGCTGTTTTAAATGACAGATACTTCAAAGGTATCTGGTCCAGAGGCTCAAACGGATCTCTAGTTATTGCACTGATGACGAATACAGTACTAAGTCCCACTGTGGTGTCAGAGTGCGTGTCACTGGTCTATGCCGGCGCGCACCTTTCAGAAACCGTTTTGTTAAGGGGTGATTGAAAACTGTTCTATCATTTTTTCTCTCAAATTTATTCATTTTTAAAAATACAACACAAAACTATATAACAAAGTAAGTTTATACAACACATAAATAAAATGAAAGGTAGCAGTACGAAGAAAAAAAATCTTATTTTATCTGCCCCCTCTTACAATCAATCAAATCAAACAACAATCATCTTTAAGTATCTTAACAAACAAACAAAAATTCATCATAATTATCGAACTACAAAGCAACATACATAACAGTATTTCATTTATATTTTTGCAATAGTCCAGTTTTAATAATTTTCTTAAATGTACTGGTAATCATTGTTTTTGCATTTTTTACTTCAGTCTCCAAACCATCCCACAATCCAATTCCCTGAATTGAGGTTGACCGACTCTTCAAACTGGTTCTATATTTTGGTTTAACAAATGTTTCTATTCCCTTGAGATTATAACAGCTTCACCGTTTAACAAAACGCATCACAGGCAGTTCATTTTTATGAGCTTTATACATAACTAATAAAATATTATGATCCACCAGGTCATGGAACTTCAATAATTTTAGTTGATCAAATAATGTGTTAGAAGGGTGACAATAATGTTTTCCAGTGGTTATTCTTACAGCTCTTTTTTGTAGCAAAAAATAGGCTTTGTAAATGTTTTACAAGCTTTACCCCAAACAACAATACAATAAATCAAGTGTGGAACAATAATTGTATTACACAACAAATACAGAACTTTGTCATTTAACAAGTTTCTGACTCTGTATAATACTGCAATAGATTTAGCTATCTTTGTCCTAACAGAATTTATGTGATGTTTCCACGTCAATTTGTCTTCAATGATAACACCCAAAAACTTCACCTCCTTAACATGACAGATCTCAGCACCATCAATCTTAAATGGAACATTAACAGTTTCCTTTTTTTACTGAATATAATGTACTTAGTTTTATCTAAATTCAACGATAATTTATTTAGTTTAAACCAATTTTGTATTTTAACAAATTCTGTCATCATCAACTCAAACATCTGTTCGATATCTAAAAAAGCTAAGTCTGATCCTCTGAACATTAAAAAAAAAGCAACAAAAATTGTAGAAACATTTCGTCTTTCATCCGAAAGACTTCCTCAGTCTGAGCTGCTGTATTCAGCTCAGTCTTATAAATAGTACCCTCTCACAGTGGATCAACCAGTTGGCTGATGACAGCCGAAACCAGCTGCTCACATGATCAAGGAGGACCATCAGCCTAACGATGGATTGTTAGCACCCTGATGGTTGTTTGCTATTCACAGAGGGCTGAGTGATACTAGCAATAACAGCATTGTAAGAGGGGGACAGTTGAACCTGGAGGCCTCCACCTCTGTTTAATGATGGATGGTAGGAGCCAAGATGGTCTAGTGGCAGGGCTTTTGACTACGGATTCGAAGGTCGCGGGTTCGCGCCCCGGCCACTACCCAGCTTGGGGTGTCTATGAGTGCACACCTATTTCTCCAGCTCCCCGAGCGCTTTCGGGCTGCTCACTGCACCACCTGGTAGGTGGTTGGGTTAAATGCAGAGACGAATTTCGTCTGTGTATGGGAACATACGCAGATGACAGGAATAGACATTATTATTATTATTATTATTTCTTTTCACAAAGATGGCCTCCTTTACTCCTCTCTCAAACCATCGTTCCTCTCTATCAAGGATGTGAACATCTTCATCCCTGAAAGAGTGACCGCTGGCCTGGAGATGAGTGTAGACCGCAGAGTCCTGACCTGATGATGTTGATCTTCTGTGCTGGGCCATCCTTTTGGCCAGTGGCTGTTTAGTTTCCCTGATATAAGACTGATCACAGCCCTCCTGACACTGAACAGCATACACAATATTACTCTGTTTGTGCCGGGGGACTGGATCTTTGGGATGAACCAGTCTTTGTCGTAATGTATTTTGGGGTTTAAAAGCCACTGGGACGTTGTGTTTAGAAAATAAACGTCTCAATGTCTCTGAAACTCCCGCAACATACGGAATGACCACTGGTCTGGGTCTGGGTTCCTTCTTTTCACCTGATGGCTGGCTGGAGTCCTGTTTGGGTTTCTTCTCTGCTTTCAGGAAGGCCCAGTTAGGATATCCACATTTCTCTAGAGATAAGAGATAAGAGATAAGATAAGAGATAAGAGATTTTTTATTAACATTGCACCAGTAAACCAATACAACGTGATCATGTAAACACAGTCATCCAAGGTCAGAGAATGTTAAGCTGCAGCAATTCAAAACACGCATGTTCAAAACACGCATGTTCGTCAGCGCGGCCATCTCTCATCCATCATGGATGAAGAGCAAAACAGATATGGAAAAAGGAAAAGCACAGTAGGTATCATTTGTGATATTCAAAAAAAGAATTTATCAAAGATTGCCTGAGGACACTCCATGATAAAGTCTCAAAAACTCTATCAGCGAAAGCACAGTCACACGAGACATTGTTGCAGTTTTGACGACAGGCAAGGAGATATATAGTCTGTGAGTAACTTCAAAGAACACAGTTCAGCAGTTGTTCAGCTGGGCGTCATCCGAGCCACACACAGAGATCTCTGGGGGGGGAGGTCAGCAAGGGCACTTCAGCTCTACGCTCCAGGAGAAAGTTTCCAAACAGGCCTCTTTTCAAGGACGTGTGCAGAAACCAGATTAGATAGTCTTTTTGTTTATTCCAATTCAGACCACAGTGTTCTTTTTCACTGCAGCCTTCCAAGTCCAGACGCTGTTTCAGGGCCAAAATTCCAAATCATATGAGGTTCCGGTCTATGAACCCCCATCCGTGCCCAGTTGGGACCCAGGCGGCTGTAAACGAGTCCCAAAACGCCCAGCAAGTCCCCGGTAGTCCACCGACGCACCCAACGTGCGATTGAGCTCATACAACAGCTGGGATGAGTTGCTCACGGCCCGGATCAGAGAATCATGCTGATCAGGGAGTTTCGCCAGCGCGCTGATAGCCGCCGAAGCCCTTCTCAGCTTCAGGTAGCAGACAGTCCCTCCGATGCCAAAAAAGAGAGCAGCTGCTACTAAAAGTCCAATAATCCACAAATCTTCCACGTCTTCGACACTCAAGACGGTTAAACACATAGGCTGCCACTGTCCCCACGAATCCATCATGTATCCAGCCGCGTGTGTGTCAGAGGGGCAGACCGCTTCTCCTGGCACGGTCCGCTTCGTGGAAAAAATCTTATCTATTGAAGAAACAGCCCAATTTACTAATTCCATCGCAAATTGGTTCGAGTGAGCGCTGAAGTGTCAGACGAGACAAAAAGCAAGCAGGGAGGAGGAAAAAAACTTAGGGAAGGAAGGAGCAGAAAGATATGCGACTTGCCTTGTCGAGAGCGGAAGTAAATGAACTAGAGCCTGTTGTGTGTGTGATTTTCTCTGTGGTTCTCTGTGATTTCTCCTTCATTCTGGCTCCTGAGTTAGTGGGGATGCTGTCTGCCCTGTGATACAGAGTCCTGATGACTCCTAACTTGTGCTCCAGAGGGTGATGGGAGTCAAACTGTAAATACTGGTCTGTGTGGGTGGGTTTGCGGTACACCTCAGTTTGCAAATTTCCTCTATCAGAAACTGAGACCTCACAGTCCAAGAAAGCCAACCTGCCATTTTTTACATCTTCTCGTGTGAACTTGATATATTTATCCACAGAGTTGATGTGATCAGTGAAATGTTGGACTTCCTGAGATTTAATTTTAACCCAGGTGTCGTCAACATACCTGAACCAATGACTTGGTGGTCTCCCTGAAAAGGATGTCAAAGCTCTCTTTTCTACCTCCTCCATGTACAGGTTGGCAACAATAGGAGAAACTGGAGACCCCATAGCACACCCATGTTTCTGCCTATAATATTGCTCCCCATATGTGAAGTAGGTTGACTGCAGGCACAGTTTCAAGAGTTGACACAGTTGTTCTGTGGAAAGTGTGGTCCTGTTGCTCAGAGTGGTGTCTGATTTTAACCTTAAACAGACCACCTCTACTGCTTCATCAACAGGAATGCACGTAAAGAGTGATGTGACATCAAAAGAGACCATTGTTTCATCAGTCTCCATGATGACATCCCTCACCTTATCCACAAAGTCCATGGTGTTCTGTATGTGGTGTTCTGAGCTGCCAACTAAAGGGATGAGTACAGATGCCAGATATTTGGAAACATTGTAAGTGACCGAGTTAATCATGCTAACAATTGGTCTTAAAGGTACACCTTGTTTGTGGATTTTGGGTAAACCATACAGACTTGGCGTGGCCTCCCCTGGGTACAGTCTGTGGTACAGAATACTGTCAATAGCCTTGTCCTGCTTCAAAATTTTCAGGCAATCTATCAACTTCTTCTTGTAACCACTTCCTGGATCTCTTTTCAGTGGTTCATAAGTGGTTAGTCACTAAGGAGTGACATAACTTTCTCATGATAGTCTTTCTGGTTCAAAATCTCTGTGCAGCTTCATTTGTCTGCTGGGAGAATTATGATGTTTTTGTTCCTTCTAAGAGTGGTGAGTGCATCCCTCTATTCTCTACTGATGTTGGAAGGTGGTGGTTTAGCATTACAGTACTGAGACAGGCTGAAACTTTGACTCTGAGTTGTTCTGCTTCAAACTCTTTAATTAATCAGGGTATCTGTTCAATATCTTTACCCAAACAAAAAAGTGTGGTATCATCTGCAAATAGTATACACCTAAGGAGTCCTGACACTTTTACCAAGTCATTTAAATGGTAAATGGAGCTTATTTATATAGCGCTTTCCAGCCCCTGTGAGGAGCCCCAAAACGCTTTACAATACCAGCCATCCACCCATTCATTCAGACATTCATACACCGGTAGTGGTAGCCTGCCTTGCAAGGCGCCATCCAGACCTACCGGGAGCAACTCGGGGTTAAGTGTCTTGCCCAGGGACACAACGACACATGGTGGGCGGATGCGGGATTCGAACCTCCAACCTTCCGATCAGGGGTCGACTGCCATTACCACTACACCACGGCCGCCCCATCTCTATTTATCTATCTATCTATCT
>JBBPBX010027528.1:0-10569 GCA_038048925.1 Garcialebias charrua | reverse complement strand
CCGATCTCCAATCTGCCTTTCATCTCCAAGATTCTTGAAAAAGCTGTTGCTAGTCAACTTCACTCTCACCTGTCCAACAATAACATTTATGAAGAGTTTCAATCTGGTTTTCACCCCACCATAGCACAGAAACAGCGCTAATAAAAATTACTAATGACCTTCTTCTTGCTGCTGACTCTGGTCTTCTGTCTATCCTCATTCTTCTTGATCTAAGTTCTACCTTCGACACCATCTGTCATTCTATCCTCCTCAACAGACTAACCTCCATTGGCATCTCAGGTACCCCGTTAGACTGGTTCAACTCCTATTTCTCTGATCACACTCAATTCATTCAGCTTAAATCCTTCCGTTCCCAGTCTTCCCCTTCTCCACGGGTATCCCCCAAAGCACTGTCCTCGGACCCCTCCTCTTCATCATTTACCTCCTTCCTCTAGGTCACATCTTCCGCAAATACGGCGTCTATTTCCAGTTATGCTGATGACACACAACTCTACTTGTCATCAAAACCAAACTCCACCCACCACCCTCCATCCTCACCGACTGTCTCATTGAGCTAAATCACTGGTTTTCTAACAATTTCCTTCAACTAAACGGCAACAACAGATTTGAGGCGTTCAGCGATTTCAATGAAGAGCTCGATGCGTTGTGGGCGGAAATCAAATTGATCGTGGGAAAGACAGCGGAGGAAATCATCCCGTTCAAGAAACCAATGAAAAGATCGAAGTGGCTGATGGACGAAGCGATTGAGATCGCCGAGCATCGCCGCTTGGCCAAGGCGAGCAGGAACATCGAGGAAGTCTGTCTACTCAATGCGGCGTTCCAAAGAAGGGCCATGTAGTGGAACACCTCATCTCTGATTTTTTTGGTTTTACACCTTTTCACATCTCTCTGAAACTCTTAGTGTTACCCTTTTCTTGAAGCTCTCAAGGAGACAAGTGGACACTATTTTGTTACATTTATTTGGAATTACGAGACACAAATCAGAAGAGACTTTCTTTAGTTTGTGTTAATTCAGAATTAATCAACACAATAACTTCAATATGCTGTATTGATCATGGTTTATGCTGTTAGAATATCAGTCACTTCTTCATATGAGGAATCAAAGCTTCACCTGTATGCATATGAACAGTATATTCTTAGTATGTGTATGATTTGACTAAGCTGTTGTATTTTAAATGTGCCAAAGTTAAGAGAACATGTCAGAATGATCTTCTAGACTTTGTTTTAAACTGTACGCTCTATGCAGGACAACTATGTCTAAAGTTGATGAACAATCCGTTCGTATTTGTTTGAAGTGTTTTGGGAACGAAGGAAAAGTTGTAGACATAAGTTGCAGTGGCGGCTGGTGATTTTTTTTTATGGGGGGGCGCCATAAAACATTTTTAAGCATGTGTAGAAGTATGCATTATTATGTTTGTATACTATAAAGTAAGTTTGTTCATGTTTTTATTTGTATATATCAGGTGTATCCATTTGTATAACACTATCATTAATAAAACATGGTTCATCTTCACCTTGTTTGAGGCATCAGTGTGAAAAGAGAATGGGAATGTTCTGCAGTCAATTTTTGGACAACTTCTATCATATTCTGTTATAATTATTTTAGTAATACAAGTTCATAATATAAATAGAATTGTGAGGGTCCAGACTTAAATAAGGACAAAGGTGTTCAAAAATCCACCAAATAATTCAATTTAATAGTTCCAAAAATAAACTAACAAAGAATAAAATTTCAATGAAAAATAAATCAAAAGATAATAACAAATTTGGGCCCAACTTAAACAGGTCAACTGAAGTCTAACAAGGAGGAATGATTCCAGATTAGATTTTAAATAACTGATTTATGGGGAAGAAAAATGATCTATTTTACTGTGATCCACCTGATGAGCTCCACCTATACCTGCAGTCAAGTCCTACTCTTCGCTGGAGCATTGATGCCTACTCATGGTATTTATGCTTCTAGCCAGTTTGTGAGTACAGTACTTTGAGAGACACTTACCTTGTTTTTTGTTGTGTTTCCAGTCCTCGTTTCCATCTTGGTCCTGGGTTCAGTTCTCTGCTCATCGTGTCTTGCCCTCCAACCACTTGCCTGCCTCATTTCGCCCTCTGGGATTCATCTCAAGGAACTAAGGATTTCTCTGTGACGTTTATCCTACTACTTCACCTGTGAGGAAAATAACAAACAAAACAAGATCAATCATCTTGAAAGAGCCTTCTGGTCAAGCCTTTTTGACAGTTTGTTTCATCTTCCAGGAAATCCAGAAGATCCCTGTACATATGTATATAGACTTGCACTGTAAATAATAAACACTGTTACTTTTGCACCTCTTCGTGTCGTTCTGGGTCTCATTACCAACTGGGTAAACCTTTGAAATCATAACACTATGACCACTTTATTGTTCTTTTTACATATTTTGTGCTAATTTCAGCTTACTTTTTTGTTGCTAGTTTTATATCTTTCAAAATATGAAACTTTCCCTTAAACATTATTCTCTTAAATTAGTTTTCTTTTTTATCTTGTTGAGATTTTAGCTACTGTTCTGCTACTTTTCTGCTACTTTTAACCAGTGGTGGGATGTAACTAAGTACAAATACTTTGTTACTGTACTTAAGTACATTTTTCATGTATCTGTACTTTACTTAAGTATAATTAAATGTGGATACTTTTTACTTTTACTCCACTACATTTTACATGAAGTATCTATACTTTCTACTCCACTACATTTCTATAATGTGTTGAGTTACAAGTAACTTTCATGTTGCGATTTTTTGATTTGTTCGTTAGTTTGAAAGTAACCAAAGGTGAGAGGAGTTTGGCCACTGAATCACTGCAAAGTTGACAGGTAACATTACACCCACCTTCTAGAAATTGGGCCAATAATGTATGTTCTAGTATATATATGTCACTGAGCTGGGGCCACCCACAGCATCGCCAACACACCCACAATGGATTCCACCGTGGAGAATCAGCCAGAAGATATGCACCACCCATGGCTTTATTAAAAAAAATATTGAAAGATTATTGAAAGACTATTCAGTACAGCAGGACAGATTCTCTCTCCCAAAAGAGACAGACTGGACAAAAAAAAATATCTTCTGAACTTGAACAATAAATTCTTGCTGCAATATTAAAATGTGTCAGTTCATGGGACGTTAGGAGACAAGAGATGTTTCCAAATGACTCAACACTTGGGTCCAAGTTTTGCAAATGGTGTCAGGAAGTTAAAATATTGTTCACTATTGACCCATTACAAGGTTGACTAGACAGTATTTTAATCAGAGTTGATGACAAACTGGAGTTGAAGTGATCAATGTCTATTCCTTTGTTAGGTCTAATGCTCCTTTTTTCATCAGACAACTTTTACTTCAATGTTTTTACTGGTTTTATTTTGTGTTAAATAAAAAAATTCAGAGGTATAATCATTCCTCTTTCTTATTTTATTTAATGACATTTAACCTGCAGGTCATCCCTGAAATTCTGACGCACACAGAATCACAAGCCCAAGTGTGAACGGTGTCACACAATAAAATCATGCACTATCTGCAGCATTGTTCTTTAAACTGGAACAACACTTTTAAAGTATTACAGAAAATATACATACAGTACGCACACTTAATGATACTGTAGGCCATTGCATTAGGTAATACATTCAGCAAGTACTTTTACTTTAATACTTTAAGTATTTTTAAAAGCAAATACTTCTTTACTTTTACTTAAGTAAAAACATTAATGTGGTACTTCTACTTACACTAGAGTACATTTTTGTCTGTTTATTTGTACTTTTACTTAAGTACAGTGTTTGAGTACTTTCTCCAGTCCACCACTGCTTTTAACTAGCATTTTGATACTTTCAGCAAAAAAATTGCTACTTTTAGTGTTTTGCTACTCATCAATATTTTCCTCTTTTTGCTGAAGCTTAGCAGTTTAAGTATCTGTCTTTTAGCTACTGTCAGGAGATGTGGCAGAGTGAAGAAATATGTTTATAAAAAATGTTACATACTGAACCTTTAACACAGACACTCTGAGGAGTAAAACAGTTCATGACATGAGCTGAAGATGGACAGACAGGAGTCGTCTTCAGGTCACATTCTGGTTCATAACTAGCAACTTTTATAATGTTGTACACTACAGTACACAACATAAGCACAGCTAGTAGCTAGCTACTGTTGTTGACTGACCGCAACACGCACACCACGTCACGCACACAGATGAGATCAGCTCAAACTTTGCTTAGCGATTCATTAAACTCACTTAATATTACTTGCTTACCTGTGTAAAAAGGCACCATTAATAATTACTGCTGTTTCAACGTCGCCGTGTGATCAGCTCTGACACAGAGATGGTCCCCCACTCCGGCCCCTCCTCCTCGGACCGGAAACACACGAACCGCAGCGATACAGAGACGAGTCCAGGCTCGAGGGCGACGGAAAATGCGACCTGTACAGTCCAATAGTTTTGGACAAATGGGACATAAACTGCGCACGCGCTAGCGCGCTAGTTATAATTAGATTCAATGGAAAAGCCGTTAGCGGCGCCCAGCGGGGAACCGGAAGTACGTCACAATCAGAAAACGTTTTTTGAAACAAACAACTCATTACTCATAAAATATTTATCCTACACAACTAAAAACATATATGCATACATTTCGAAATATTTTTATTTTATTATTTCATTTTTAAAAAAAAATGAAATCTTCAAATGAAGAAGAGCTGCAGGTTCCAGAGGGGCTGCGCCCCTAGCACCCTCTAGTGGCGGCCGCCACTGATAAGTTGTCTCCTGTCTCCTGTCCTTTCTAAAAACAAATCTCATCTGTTCTCAAAACAGATTCCATGTTTTGTTCACCTGCATCTTCTGACGTACTTTTTCTCTCTCCTGTCCTGTCTGCCCCTACCAGTCACTCAGACTCGCTGACCTGCAAAGTCACTCCCTTTCCAGTGGTAAACAACCAATGAGCAGGGAGTATTTGACTGGGTCACACCCCCTTCTTAAAGGGACACTTCCTGTAGAGTGAAAGTGAGAAAAACAGAGTGAAGTGAGAGCAAAGGAAGTTCTCTGGGAGAAGCTGGGATGTGAACTTGCTCTTTGAAGCTGATACGTCCGGCCATAGAGTGAGACGGAGCAAAAGAGAGCAAAATGGAGTCTGGAGTGTGTCAACTATGAACTTGCTCTGTTTGAAGCTGATTAACGTCCGACCATGAGTCAAAGGGTCCGCGTTTCTCAGCAAGGTTTTACAGCCAGCTCGCTGTAGAACCAATTTTGAGCTTCTAAACTCAGAATACAATGTGTACTCTCCAAGAGCACTTTTATTCTGAAAAGCAACCAGGATGTGCGTTACTACGGTCCAAGTCTTGGCACACGTCTAGAGACACTGAAGAACGGTAAACAGAACCAGCAGACTGAGAGACAGCTCTGTTCATCAGGCAGTCAGAATGCTAAACACTCTGCCTGCTCTGCCCCCCCTCCCATTTGAACTGCCTTAACACTAAAACTTTCTCACACATTATCACTCAACACAAAGTTTTTCACTAAACTCTCGGTCATGTGCTCATACAGTTTGCACTACTTCTCATACTTGCACTAATGTCTGTATTACATCACTGCCTATAATCATAATACTGTTTACATTCTCTGTTTACATTTATTAATACTGTTTACTTTTATTACTACTGCTTACATGTAATTACTACTGTTTACATTTATTTACACTACTCTAATATCTACACCACTGCTGGTACATATACAGTGTGCTCTGAACGGTCTTATTTAGGGATGCCCAATGTGCCTTACTGCATATGCCACTTTTTGCCTCTATAACAACATCAACTACTACCTCATACATATACTGTGTACATTGACTCATACGCTGCTTTGCCACTTTGCAAATGTCAATGCTAGAAACCTTTAGTTTATTTTAGTTATACTTTTTATACTCTTTTTTTGTGCTAGTATGCAAAAACTCAGGACAGTATTATGTTCATTAAATGTTTAATGTTTTAGTTTTAGAGTTGGTGTGGATTTTCATGCTCTTGCACCGCTATGCAAAAAAAAAAAAAAAAAACTCAGGACAATGTTAGTTTTACTATTTTATGCTTATGTCTATTATTATATGTTTCAGTGTTTCAATGTTTAGATGTTTACTGTTGCACCGAGGGACTGAGAGAAACGCAATTTCGGTCCTGTGTATGTCCTGTACAGTACATATTGCAGATCTGACAATAAAGTTGACTTTGACTTTTGACTTTGAGAACTGACCAAGGACCGAGGGAGATCGACCATCTTCACGAGGTAAGAAGTCGTCAAATGCTTGCCAAGTCGTACTGACGTGTAGCAGAGATCGGCCGGAGAGCTGCCATGCTTCCTGGTTAAAACACACCACTCTCTCCACCTTTCATCTTTTTCTTCCTCCTTAAACTTTCTCCTCTTAAAGTTTATTTCTAAAAGTAAAACTGTAAGTTTGTGCTGCAGAAATAAGTTATATAAGACCCATTAACTTGTGTTCTGTTGTTCCTGTTTTAATCTGCTGAAAAGTTAGTTATAATATTTGATCGATCAATCTATGAAAATATGTTTTGATTGTAATTTGATGATTGGTTAATTAAATGGTCTATCCCTGGTAGACCAACATAAGTTAACGTTTCCTGTCAATTACATTCACTGAGCTACAGATTTATTGATATTACAGTAATCTGAAAAAGTGAGAACCCGTGAATTGGTGGTACGGTAAGTTTGTGTCAGTCTAAACTCTACCCAAATCTATCATCTAAAATATAGAAAAGTCAGCAAACTGATTCATTTACCTATTTTATTACAGCCAGACAGGACAAGGAAGCATATTGGAACAACCAATGCGAGGAACTGGAAAAGGCAAACCGACACGGTCACACCCGAACTCTCTTTACCCATGTCAAGCAGGCCAGAACATCATTCACGGCACGTAAAGCGTCTACCATCAAGGACAGCGATGGTACAATATTGCAAGAAGAGGGGCAAATGAAGCTACAATGGCGGGATTATGCAAAGGAGCTATACGCTGGCAATCCATCAGTCCAACTGGTCGATCAACCCAAACACATGGACCAGGAACCGGGCATCCTGGAAGAAGAAGTCACTTGGGCTCTAAAACAACTACCAAACAGGAAGGCCCCAGGCACGGATAATTTACCAGCGGAACTACTCATGCCAATACCAGTCAAAATCCTTACCAAATTGTGTCAGAACATCTGGATCACAAAATCGTGGCCCAAAGACTGGACAAGATCAGTTTTCGTCACGCTTCCTAAAAAAGGCGATCTACAGGAATGCTCCAACTATTGAACTATCGCGCTCATCTCCCATGCCAGCAAAATCCTGCTAAAGATTCTACAAAACCGCATTGCGACAATCATGGAACGGGAACTACCAGATGTTCAGGCTGGTTTTCGCAAAGGACGAGGCACGAGGGATCAAATCGCGAACCTACGCTGGATCATGGAGAAGGCTAGAGAGCACCAGAAGGACGTCTATATGTGTTTCATCGACTACACCAAGGCGTTCGACTGTGTGGACCATGACAAACTCTGGGCGTGTTTGAAACAAATGGGCGTACCAGAACACATTGAACAGCTGATACGAACACTGTACTCCAATCAGGAAGCAACTGTCAGAACATCGTGTGGTAACACCGACTGGTTCAAAATCGGTAAAGGCGTCAGGCAGGGATGCATTTTATCTCCAGCCCTGTTTAACCTGTACGCCGAAACGATCATGCGACGATGCAACCTGGACGAGACCATAATCGGAGTCCATATTGGAGGTAGGACTATCAACAACCTGCGATATGCGGATGACACAACTATACTTGCAGAAAGTGAAAAAGACCTGGAATACTTGATCCGACGAGTTCAAGAGGAAAGTGAACGCATGGGACTGTACCTCAACATCAAGAAAACGAAAGTAATGACAACGGCGTGCAATGATGCAGTAAACATCAAGATCAACAATGAAAAGATCGAGCCAGTCCAAGATTTCATCTTCCTGGGAGCCAAAATTGACCGAAACGGCGAATCCGGACCAGAGATCAAAAGGCGGATTGCACTCGGCCGGGCCGCAATGCAAGGAATGGATAAAGTCTGGAAGAGCAAGGACGTGAGCATTGCGACGAAAACGAGACTCGTCAACGCCATTGTCTTTCCCATAGCAACATATGGATGTGAAAGTTGGACAATCAGGAAAGCGGAAAGAAGAAAAATCGACGCTTTTGAACTCTGGTGTTGGAGAAGACTACTGCGCATACCCTGGACATCGCGGACAACAAACAAGATGGTCCTGGACCGTATCAAGCCGAAAATGTCGCTTGAGCGCAAAATCGTCAAACAGCAACTGTCCTTTTTCGGCCCGTTATGCGCGCAAATTCACTGGAGACTTTGATGATGCTGGGCAAAGTGAGCGGGACGAGAAGAAGAGGACGGCAAAGAATACGTTGGCTTGATACAATCACATCGGCCACCAACAAGACGATCGCAGAACTTAAAGTAATTATCGAGGACAGGAACGCGTGGAGAGGACAGATCCATAAAGTGGCCGAAAGTCGACTTAGACTAAATGGCTAATCATCATCATCAAACAGCAACAATACTGAAATAATTCTTGTTGGTACCAAAAACTCTATTTCAAAATCAGAACATCTTCTCGTCCCCCTTAACAACTCTCTGATATCCCCCTCCCCTCAGGTCAAGAGTCTCTGTGTCATCCTTGACACCACTATCTCCTTCACCTCACACATTAACAGTGTTAATCAGTCTGCCTATTTCTACATCCGTAATATTAACCGTCTCTGTCCTTCTCTCACACCCCGCTCCACAGCCATCCTTGTGCACAGTCTTGTGACTTCCCGTGTCGATTACTGCAACTCCCTTCTCTATGGCGTCCCTAACAAATCTCTCCACAAGCTACAGATGGTCCAGAACTCAGCTGCCCGTGTCATCACTCAAACCTCCTACTATAACCACATCACTCCTGTCCTGCAGCAGCTCCACTGGCTCCCGGTTAAATCAAGCATTATCTTCATAATGCTACTTCTCACGTTCAAAGCTATCCACAACCTTGCCCCTCCTTATCTATCGGACCTCCTACAAATCTCCATCCCATCACATTCTCTCAGGTCCTCCTCTTCACTACACCTCCATGTACCCTGGGGAGCAGGGCCTTCAACGGCTCTGCCCCTCACCTCTGGAATGCTCTACAGCAGGGGTATCAAACTCATTTTGATCTGGGGGCCGCATACAGCTTAATCTGATCTCAAGTGGGCCAGACCAGTAAACTCATTCAGAAATTACATAGAACGAACAGTAAGTCCACTTTTTTACATTGTATTAGTGCAACGAAGAAATAAATTATAAATATTGTTACATTAAATTAATTAATTGTCCTTTTACACTTTTACTCAGTTTAATATTTATTTAAGACTTAAAACACATAAAAAAACTGATCACAGTGATTGCACAACATTTTAAAACATTTAGTAAACAAACTGTTTTATAGGAAGAAGTCCATTTTTCTTGAAAAATCCGACACTCTGTGTCCACTTTTCTCTTTTTTGACAAAGACATGCTGCTGCTGACGGTGCCCGACTGTCCGTTCCAAGAGAAAAAGCGAGTAAAGCCAAAGATAGCATATATAAACACGGGTAAAGCAATTGAACTGACTAAAACACAGCGCCTCTGGGTCCTAGAGGCACTGTGTTTGAGTAGGACAACATAGGAAGTGACTAAACCACAGCGCCTCTAGCGGACAACATAGGAACTGCAGATTTTAAAGAAAATAACGTTTATTCTTTTTAAAAAATAATTCAGATCCTCGGGCCGACTAAACCCCCTGGCGGGCCGGATCCGGACCGTGGGCCGTATGTTTGACACCCCTGCTCTACAGCCAGACCTCCAAAACACCACCTCCCTTTCTCTGTTCAAGACTGCCCTGAAAACACACCTCTTTAGACTCGCTTATCTTTAACTTTACCAGATGTATTTTATATTATTTTGTATTTTATATTCTTTATGTGTTTTATATTTCAATTTGTTATTGCTAATGTTTGAACTGTGTTTATTTGTTAATTGTCCTTGGGTGTCTTGAAAAGCGCTTTTAAATAAATGATTTTATATATTATATATATATATATATATATATATATATATATATATATATATATATATATACCGTAAACACCGGTGTATAATACGCTCCGGTGTATAATACGCTTTGGCCAATATTTGGAAATAAATCAGAAAAATCGGTAGATAATACGCTTCGGTGTATAATACGCGCTGCCGTGACAGTCTTTTTTATGGCCACTAGATGGCGCCAGGATACGCCTCCAGGTACAGTCTGCAGGTAAACAGACTACAGGGTGCATTAGCGCCCATAGCGGCCGAAACTGGTACTGCACCATTTTTAGGCCAAAATGAAAAACAGCGAATCAGAGCCAAAAATGGGTCTAAAAATATGGGAAAAAATCTGTAGATAATACGCTTCGGTGTATAATACGCAGGACATTCAAATGAGCAATAAAAGTGCGTATTATACACCGGTGTTTA
>JBBPBX010027527.1:8709-27506 GCA_038048925.1 Garcialebias charrua | reverse complement strand
AAAAGAAAAGAAAACAAACAACAACAGTAAGTTTCTTTCAGCTGCTTCTTTCTTCAGGGGTCACCACAGCGAGTGAACTCTCATTAAAGATTTGGTAATGGTTTTACGCTGGACGCCCTTCTTGATGCAGCCTGGTCTCTAACCCGCAACCTCAGGATTATAAGACCACGACACTGACCAACAAGTTACCACAGCCAAGATCCTGGATACAAATGGACAAAACCCTTCGAGTCATGAAGAACGTGCCCTTGAGGACCAGGATTGAGGACTAGAGCAACTCTAACACCCAAATCATCATGGTGTGTTTATTGCCCCCCATTAAGATGGCCAGGCTCAGTCTTGCAGATAAGATGAGGAATCCAAAAGCTTTCTCAATTCAAAGAAATAGATGACCCGACTGAGAAATATTGGATTTGGTACCTGGATGATTGAACATGAACTTTGTTGTCTTTGTTAGTCTGACCTAATGAACCTCCATTGCGAGGAGTGAGAGTGCAATCTGAATCCTACAGAACAGCTCAGCATCACAACTCGAACCCCACACTCTAGTTCTTTGAATTGAGAAAGCTCCTCGGATGAGAAGCGAAACGTCTTCAGCTACAGAACAGAAGTCCAGTTGTTTTTGTCTTAATAACTTTTTTTTAAATTTGTATTTACCATGTCCTGGATGACTGAGAATCTTCACCAGCATACAAGACGAGCAGCTGCTCCTCTGCATCAAAAAGAGAGAGCCGAGGCGCTTCATGCACCTCTCTGGAGCTTTTCTGTACATTTCCAACAGAGAGAAGACCCCACGGCAGACCCGGGACTTCCTGCAGGGATTATAAATCCTCTCCAGCCTGAGAACGCCTGTGGACTCCCCTAAAAGCTGGGGAGCTTTAACTGGTCAGTGGTTCATCCTGGTTTCCCTCGTGAACCTGCTGCCTCTGCAGTCTGATCACAGACAAGCAGATAAAGGAAGGTTGGATGGATATCAAATCATTTGCTCAAACCTGTGTGAAAGATTTAGGCTCCACGTGACTGAAATCTACTAAACGATGCCTCAGTCTAACAAGCCATTATTTACATAATTATTCCTGCTTTTACAAACAGCTGCATTATTTTCAAGCCCACTTCAGAAACCCCTAACTATCCTTTTAAATATTTAACCAGGGTCTCAGGACTAAAAGTGTACCGGTACATTGTTTTAGCTACAGTTAGCGTACCTCACCCCCTGCCCCCTGCTCAATGTGCTGAACATAGAGTCTTGTGATATAGCAGCATCGTTTTCATCACAGTGCACCTCAAAGATCCTGATGAGTAAATGAGGGTAAACAAGTCTAAATACCAGGACCAGATACACTATGTAAATGTTACATGTGTTTAAGAGAAACAATCCATTATGGAAAGGAAGGAGGTGACAGAGGAGTGCCACAGGCTAGATAAGGAGTTTCTGGCGGAGGAGGAACATAGAAACGGCACAGTATTATGATGACGGTCATACCTGAAGAGTTCTTACCCCCAAAAGGAAGGGAGGAGGTGGTCTGCGTTCTTCTTGAGTTAGCTCTTCAATATTCTTTAGAGTAAATGTCTTTAAATTCAATATTTGGTACAAGAAAGAGCACAAAAATGTACAAACAAGCTGTAAATACAAACAAGATTAATCCAGTCCCAACAAATAGGCGATGCACGGATGTACAATGTTCCCAGAAAAGTCCTCATCCACACGGCAACGAAGAACTTTTCAAGTGCGACACGAGAACGGAGCTACACACACCACGACAGTCAGACACACATGCCCTTCAGTTGAATCAGAGACAAACCGTTGAGTTTCCTTCAAAGTGTCTGAGGTGAGCGACAGCCTCGCTGCGCAGCGAGTCCACACAGTTAAAGAAACTGCTCCGGCAGCCATTTTGCATAAAGTTTGTATAAAAATTGAGGAATAGCAACAGGCCCACTTCGAAAGGTCAACACCGACTTCTGTGAGTGGAGCTACAGCACGTTTGTCCAGCTGAGAGAAAGGCGAGAGGTGAAAACAGCAGGACGAGGTGTCGACCTTCACTGGTTTGATAACAGCGAAAGTAAAGAGGACAGGATGTCCTGACAGAGCCGTAGACTTTCTTATAAAAAAACAGACATGTCATTAAAATAAATAAAAAAAATGCACAGTGTAGATCCAGAATAATGATTTGACTGTAGAAATGTATACATACAAAATCAGGATGACTTCATCAGACCAACCAGAAGGCAATTTGGTTTCAGGAAACTAACCAGGCAGAGTTCAAGAGTTTGGGCAACACAAATTAATTAAAACTTTTCTGAAAAACCAAATAGATTTAGTTGAACTCTCTGTTCTTGACTATTTTATGGATACAACATTTATTCTTTTTTTAATCTCACATTTTTGACAGGTTAGTTTTTGCTTTTCAGATCAACCTATTTTTGCACTTTAAGCCACTCAGTCAGTCCTGTCATTCAAAACTGAAACTGTTTCATAAAAATGCATGGAGAGTAGTAAAAAGGAACCCATTCATTTCTGCTGAGGATATGGGCCATGTTCTCCAAATGCTCCTTTACTTTCTTCCACCTTAAAACAAAGAACTCGAACAAGAACACACCTTATTCCTACACTGCTCTGGAAGAGAAATCCAATCTGAAAAGTCCAAAATTCATACTCAATAATCCAGGTATAAATCCAACAATGTTCAATCAGATCATCAGAACGGTTTCTTTTTTTTGCTGAGACGTTTTGGTCTTCATCCAAAGGACTTCTGTGATCTGAGGAACCACCAAACATAGCACTTTGAGATTTTCATTAATGAAAAGTACGTTATAAATTGAATTCATTATTATTATTATTAAAGCTGATTTAAAAAAAAAACAGTTTGCTAGTGCTAAGATGGCCTCCAGGGCCCGCCTACTCCTCCGGGGCCCGCCCTCTCCCCCGTCAACTCCTGTGAGACAGTGAAGTCAAAGTGTTTCAAAGTTGATGCGAGAGGTCCCGGGTTCAAATTCCGGACGAGCCCCCATTTTATATGTTACGTCCACAAGGAACATAGCATAAGAGGACACAAGACAACAAGAAGGTTTAAACGTTTTATTTTTCTGCTCAACTCCTCTGAGACAGTGAAGTCAAAGTGGTTCAAAGTTGACCAATGAGCATGAACTTTGGTGTTTTGAACCACTTTGGCATGTTTGTCTCAGAGGAGTTGATGGTAGAGAGGGTGGGCCCCGGAGGAGAGGGCAGGCCCCGGAGGTCATCTTAGCACCAGCAAACAGTTTTTTTTTCACCATGGAGGCTGCTGTTGGTGGAGAATCAGTTTTGTTTGGTGGCTCCTCGGATCGAAGAAGTTCTTTGGATGAAGGACGAAACGTGTCAGCAAAAAAAGAAACTGTCCAGATGATCTAACTGAACATTGTTGGTCAATCTGAAAAGTGTTAGCACGTGCCTCACAGCTGATAACATATCAGAGCTGGGAATATGGTGTCACTTTAGAAAAATGTACAACTGAAGGGATAATCGGCTATTCTGAAGTAGGCTTCCGTGGAAAAGTAATAAAATAAAATACAGTAATATCTTGCTGTAGATAGCTGTCTCTTTACTCCAGAGAAGATTTTGTCACCTTAAAACAACTCAAAATGTCAAAGCCATTCCATTCACATTTACACTGTCATCACGGTGTCATCACACAGTTGTTTACAAACACAACAGCAGCAGTAGCAGCTAGTTGTAGCATTTCTGGTGCAGCTTGGGTGTATTACTGGCAGAAATTCCACAGTGTTCCTACTGGAGTAACACAAAACTGACAACAGATGTGTTCACATGAACTGCTGAAAACTTGTGAAGACTGGAGTCATTTTAGAACGACAGCATTTCACTTTGGTTGTAGGTTTTCTTGGACTAGCCAATCTGGTCCCCAGTGGATTTTCAAGGTCAATTTCAAGGTCAAGGTTTCTTTATTGTCATTTGCACCACATGTGGTATGCGGTGGAATGAAAGTGTGTACACAGGGTCCCAGTTACATCCAACAAAGGTTTTGTTTATGCAAATAGAATTCAGTGTAATTAAAAATGTGATATTGTAAAAATAATGGTGCAGTAAATGTTTATGAAATAACATTTGCATGAGTGGTTATAAACGTTTTAGGGCTCGAGCAATCCACCTGAGTCTGTGTTGTGTTCTGACTAGTTGTTAGCTCGTCTGTCTGGTCCGAAATAAACTGTTTCTCCGAGCTGACGTCCTTCAAAAGCTATCTGCAACAGGTAAGATATTAATTGGTAATAGCTTTTCTACAAGTGCCCACTTCAGAACAGCTAAACTATCACCTTAAGGCCATTTTCAGCAAGAAGATTAGCAAACACCGGCTTTAATAGACTGTGATGTTTTGAAAACCCTGCCAGCTTAAGAAGAACTGGACCTTGGACCCAGTGAGTTATTCGCTGCTTACAGGAAGTCTAACCTTGTACTTGTCATTATTTCAAAATAAGAGTTTATAAAGGTAAATTTGAGCTAGTATTTCTAAAGTATCCTGCATAATTTCTGTAAAACTGAGCTACAAATAATTTAAATCTCATAAATCAGAAAAAGTGGGTTCACAGTGAATTGCTTTTTTGTTTTAAAGACAATGCATTACCTTAATGAGTGATCAAGGTTTTTTTCTGCGCAAACGAGTTTGGGAATATTTAAAAACAAATTTACATGCGACCTAAAGAGCAGAATTAAAACTGCGAAAAAAAAAAATACATCCATACAAATTACCGTAGTCCTGATTTAACAATGTAAATTCTGTTTGGAAGTAACACTCATAAGTTTACCAAGCAGTAAATTAACAGTTGCATAATTAAACAAGTCATTTTGCTCTATTTTCTTTAACATAAATCTTTTTCTGACTTAAAATTTCAGGCAGAATGTTACATGTTGCCTTAGGAACAATGGCCTCGTGTAGCATCAGGTCTGTTTCATACGTAACAACAAACAGATCTTTTCTAAAGTGAAAAAAAAAGGCTGTAAACTTGTTCACAGAGTCAGAGCAGATTGAAAGAGCAGGACAAATCCCTCCGACCCAAGCTTACCGTCAAATATACTTTAAATTATAGCGTTTATAAAAAGTAGTTTTGTGGTTTCAGCTCAGTAAATGCCCTTATAGTAAACTTCTTTAACTGTGCTACCTACATTATGAAATGTGCACACATTAACCTTTGACGTAACACTGCAGTACTTTGATTTCTGCTGAAATAAAAATCCTATTACACTTTTGTGATAAGATTTCGTCCTAGGTCCTTACACAACTACACATTTCATAACTTATTTTAAAAAAAACATTAATTGAGGTCTGATTTTATCCACATGATAATTCAGTGGTTGATGAATTTAATTAAATGCACAGGAAGTAAAGAGTGTTGCATTGACCTCTGCGCTGCTACATGTCATGAAGACCACAGAGAGTTGTAGTAAATGAACAAACAATAATAAACCTTTTCACTGTTGTGTTCATGTTCTGCATGCATTTGTGATTAAATCACAATCTAAATCACTTTTTCTATGTGGCTGTGAATGTAAACAGGAACAATAAGGAAGAGGTATTGTCAATAATGAAATTAAATAGATCTGTGACGTCAGAGCCAGAGAAAATATTGGCACATATCTTATAAACAGCATACTGGATGACGATCAACTTGTCTAACAAATATTCCTTAAAGAAATTAACCACCCAGTTTTCGTCTCATGTTTCACAGTATTAAGAGTGCACTAACTGGCAAACACCAAAGGTTTGCAGGTGTAATGTTTTTTTTTTTTTAATGTGCTGCACTGTTTAATTTCAATATCTAATTGTCTCTCTTCAACTGTATCAATGCTACACACTCCGGCTCCTTCACCTCTTTCACACCTGCGTCTCCACACCGATAAGTTTAGGCATCAAGATCCGAGGAGTCACCCCAGAGTTAAGGTCCCTCTCAAACTCCAGAAGCTGTCCCATGAAGTTTAGGTTGGGTGACACCACAGGTCGACGGCTCCGCACGTACTTGTAGGCATCCGTCATGGTCATGAGGGTGTGCTTCATAAGGTAGGCGATGACGATGGTTGCAGAACGGGACACGCCTGCCTGGCAGTGCACCAACACTCCCTTTCCACTCTGATATGCCTCCTCTGCGGATGAGAACAACACATAGGCGAGCTCAGTTCTGCTTTCTGATGTACAATCTAACATTTTCTTTGACTAGAGAAAGACCAAAAATAAATAAATAAATAAATAAATAAATAAATAAACAAAAGCCTCAAGGCTCTGTTTTAAGACCTATTATTTTTACATTAACAATGTGAGATAAAATTCCTTTATGCTGATGATGATACAGTGGTTTACTGTCATTTGCTGCATGCAGGGACATTACTCATTCACATTGGTTCCATCTCAAACTTGTACTAAATGCTGACAAATCTAAAGGTGTGTTTTAAAGAAGTCTCAAGTTTGTTTGTTTGTTAGTTTATTCATTTTATAATATGAAATACAACAATTAACATATTCATAATAGAAAAAAAAGAATGGTAGCAGATGAAGAATAAATCTTATTAAATCTGCTCCTTATTCATCTAATAATAGTTCAAACAATATTTTCTATAATAACAAAATAAGTAAATAACTCAGTCAATTTTCAAATTCACATATATCACACATTAAATTAGATTAATTTATATTTTTTTTAGCAATTCATTTTTTATCAGTTTCTTAAATACAAGGAAAGATTTGGCTTCCTTAACATTTGTCATTAAGTCATTCCATAATCGTACTCCTTGAATTAAGGTAGATCTTCCCTTCAAACTAGTTCTAAACTGTGGTTGTACAAATACATCTTTCCCCTTGAGATTATAACAGCTAGATCTTTTCACAAAATGCATTTGGATATTTGATGGTAGTGTATTTTTATGAGCTCTAAACATAAGTGACAAAATGTTATAGTCCACCAAATCATAGAACTTCAACAATTTCATTTGATAAAATAATTCATTTGATGGGTGACAGTAATTTTTTCTTGTTATAATTCTTACAATTCTTTTCTGCAAAATAAAAATAGGCATTGTGATTGACTTACACGCTTTTCCCCAACATTAACACAATAAATCAAGTGTGGCATAATAATTATTGTACAGTAAATACAGAGGTGGGTAGAGTATTCAAAATTTTTACTCAAGTAAAAGTATTGTTACTTGAACCAAATATTACTCAAGTAAAAGTAGTGAGTAGGCATCCAAAAATTTACTTGAGTAAAAGTAATAAAGTACTTTGATTATAACCTACTCAAGTAGTGAGTAACTGCGGAGTACCATCTCATGTCATTAAATTATAACATGCAAATGGATTTACAAGGAAACATAACTTTTAATGAGACTGAACATACATTGTTATAAATAAAAACACAAAGGCAATACCAGCCAAAAGGATTTAGAAATAAACCACTTATCTTTTACATTGTTGTAAATAAAAAAAAAACACAAAGGCAACTGTAGCCCAAATAATTCTGCTAAATAATAATAAACTTGACTTTCTGCAAAACTTTGTTTCTACCAGTAAATGTTGGAACTCATTTTCTTACATTTTGACATCCTATAAACAGCACTAACTGTTTACCAGAATCTCCGACGTCACTCAACATGGCCCGCGCGGAGAGTTTGTTGTGGTCACGTGACTGGTTGGCTTCACTTGATTGGTTACATGTCAGGTGACAATAAGTTACGCAATAATTTTGCTGCAAATGTTTTTACATACTTGAAACAAAAGTAACTGTAGCGATCGGCAGAAAGCCCATAGTAACTGAGTAAAAGTTGCGGTTTTCTCCCCTAAAATTTACTCAAGTAAAAGTATAAGTCTTTCACATTTAAACCACTCTCACAAGTACAATTTTCTCAAAAAGCTACTTAAGTAAATGTAACAGAGTAAATGTAACTCGTTCCTACCCACCTCTGAGTAAATACAGTGCATTGTCGTTTAATAGATGTCTAACCCTATAAAATATTGCAATAGATTTAGGTATTTTCGTTTTAACAGAATTAATATGTTGTTTCCATGATAGATTTTCGTCGATGACAACAAGTTGATCTCAAGTATCGAATTGAGGTCTCAGTCAAGGCGTTTTTTTATAATTTTTTTAATAAAATTGCTATTGACCTACTGCAACATCTATTTGTGATGTAAGATGCCAACATTTATTGCAAATACAAGATGAGGATTGAGTGTTCTTTGATATTTAATCTTAAATGACTTGGCTCAGTTTTGGGAATAAAAACTCTTGATTGGGACGTCCAGGATCTGTTGTCCTCAAACAACAAGAAAATCCCTGCTCTCCCTCCACTGAAGACAGCCCACTGAATTAGTGTATTCCTACAAACAACCATCCATTTTCTTCACCTCCTTCTCTTTTCTGGGTCTCAGGGAAGCTCGTGCCCATCTCCAGCAGTCTGTGCAAGAGGTGGGTTACACTCAGGACAGGTCACAAGTCCATCACGGGGACACAATGAGACAAACAATCATTTAAACTCTCACTCATAACCTGGTACAATGTACCAGTAAACCAAGCCTGGATGTGTTTGGTCACTGGGAGGAGACCGAAGAGTCTGGGGACAATAGACAACCTCCCCACAGAAAGGTCTCAGATGATGGGGGGCAAACCTACAACCTTCTTGCTGTGAGGCAACAATGCTAACCACTGTTCTGTGTCACTCCCCACAAATGTCTTGATATAGTAATTCATGAAAGTCTTTATTTTAGGTCCCACATTTAACACCTTCAAATTTTACAATAAAATTAGGGTTTCCTGACAGAATTTTTTTTTTTACACAAACAGCTTCTTGCTGCCACCTTCTTACCTCACATTGACCATGGTAACATTGTTCAAGAACAATTCTATTACTGTTCTAAATCTGCTGTACTCTGTTTACTACAGAGTACAGTATTGTGATTCCTAACAGGATAAGTGGCCTTCATTGTCCACATGCAAACTTTTGCATTGGTATAAATTAGTTTGCAAATATTGCTTCGGCCAGTCTCCTGATAACGTTTATTTTTCACACCTAGGGACAATTTAGAGTTACCAATCAGTCTAACATGCATGTTTTTGGTCTAGGGGAGGAAACTGGAGTACCCGGAGGAAACCCACGCATGCACGGAGAGAACATGCAAACTCCTCCCAGAAAGGCCCCCAGACCGGGATTTGAACCAGGGACCTGCTCGCTGAGAGGCAGCAGCTCTACCAGTTGCGCCACCGTGCTGCCCGTATTTATGATATTTATAAGTTATTTATATTTTTCTTTATAACTTGTAAGGTGTTTATATTTTTATAACTTGTTTTTATTATTAAACAATTTTTTTACAACTTAACTTTTATTACTTTTACCAAACTCAATACAACCAAACCCTAGAAAACAAAACATTCTCCTCCTCTTGCACTTCATCTTTGAATAAACTACAAACTACAACAGGATCTGCCCTGAAACTGTCCAGCTTTACTCTATTATTCAATTTTATTCTCATTTTAAGGATAATTGAAAAATCCCCACTGAAAACTTGTATCTGTTTTTAGGTCAAGGTTCTTTATTGTCATTCGCATGATGTGGTGCATGTGGTGGAATGAAATTATGGACACAGGGTCCCAGTTACATCCAACAAAAGTATAAATTGTAAAAGATAAACCGTAATAAGATCTACAAAGTAAGATATGAAATACGCTAAACTAAGAATATACCAAGCACTAGTAGTACAAAACAATACACCCAACAGCAGCACGAACATGAGTCTGTATGAGCAGCATGAAATAAATCAGCAGCACATATCAACAATCAAGTGAGTGATACGCCCCCCCAGGGATAATCCTGATTAGGGATTCATGAGTCTAACAGTTTTTTAGTATTCTATCTAGCTTTCTTTTGTACTTTTTATTGCAGTATCCACTGTAATTACTGTATTTATTTCATAACCATATTTTTATTTTACATGTTTATTTTAAACACGTTTCTCTTTAGAAGGAGACCCTATGTTTCAATGTGATTACCTGTATTTAAAAAAAAGGCTTGTGTGACGTGTGCTTTAAAGAGCGTTTCAAAATGATCTAATTCAGTGAGCTGCTCACATTTGCACAATTCCAGTTCAGAATAAAATTGGAAGAGAAAAACATCTCATTTTTTCTCCATTAAGTTTCAGTTTACATCAATGACTACAAAGGTAAACTGAGAACAGGAACTGGGAAAACTGAAAGTAAGTTTACAACTTAAAATGTAAAAGAAATACTTCTTGTTGCTAGCTACACGCGCAGACAACAAAATCTATTTCAAATCGTTTTGCCGCTGTTAATCATAAACCTCAGCTCCCACATCCTGGTTCATGCTCTATTTTCTGATTGTAGAGAACTGAAGAAAATCTTCCACAAACGGATGGAACACAAGCTGATTTTTAAACAGTTGAAGTAAGACTTGCACAATAATGATTATCAACAGTGGGACTCACCAATGAACTCAAAAACCTCCTCAAAGTACTGTCTGAGGTTTTGCTTGCTGTTGTCTGTGGCTGGGAGCCTTTTGTAGTGCAGTCCGGCTTTGACGTGGTACAGAGGCAGGTGTGTGGTCACGTTGACCACGTGGCCAATGTTGAGGCGCAGCAGCAGGTCCAGGTCCTGGGCATCTCTCTCGTTCCCCAGAAACAGGAATGGCAGGATTGGACTGATGACGGCGTTCTCTGCATCAGGAGTCATCACAGTTTCATCGGACAGAGAAGCAGGCAATGATGAGGACAGCGGCAGAGACAGCCTCACTGGAGAAATACAGGAAATGTGTGGACATGTTTGTATGCTGGAGAGAAGAAAGGGTTTCCACAGATGGGTGTGCTCCAAAAAAAATTCAGTAAACATGGCAATAACAGAAAACTTCATTTATGAAATTTTGTATCCAAAAGTGAGTCATACTTTTCTGAAATGTTCCCATAACTAAGCGAGTCTGGGTGAATTACAAATAATGTTGGGGTTGTAAAGACAACATTCAAACTAACACTTTGTATGTCAGTACTTACAATAGGAAGGTACTTTAAAAAAAAAGAGTTTATCGGCTTATTCTTACTTCGATTGTTATCTTCATCTTGCTCTCTGTTGAGGGAATTCAAGGCCAGGTGAAGAGAGTGAGCTGACGGCAGAGAGTGTCCTCCCTCCCGCTCTCTCTGCCAGGGTTTGGGTTTGATGAGTGTGGTGGGGGCGGATGGTGGAGGTGAAAAGGACACAGGAGATGGTGGGGACACAGAGCGCTGAGAGTTGTGTTGGGGATATGCTATGTCTTCGTCTTGCTCAAGACCGTCACTCATTCCTACATCTTCTGCTTTATTCAGGAGCCTCTTCAGTGAGTTACGGCCCTCTTCATACCGAGAACCCAACCTGCTACCTACAAAATCAAGCGCTGCCATTTTGCCCTGCTGAAGTTGCCGGCGGCCAGCATGGTCTGTGAGATGTGTCTGTCCATATCCTTGGAGATTTTGACAGTCCAGAAAAGCGAAACTTTTTCCGTTACTGCCATTCTGAGCCACGCTTGCACAGGTTTTCCCAACTCCTACCCCCATCCCAGCACAGTTGTTCTTTTGAGCTTTAGAATGAGTCATCTTTTTGGCCAGCTCTTCAGGCCAGATAGTCCGCACGCTGTAGTCGTCATCATCAGCCTGGTACAAAGCCATTGGGTGAGCTGCTCCAAAGCTTCTTCCAGGGGGTTTCCCTCTTCGAGGGTTGTATGTCACCACTATGGGGTCGCTGCTGCAGTAGCTGCAGGAAGAACTGCCTGTCTGAGACGCTTTGGGATTGCAACCTGTGACGCAGCTTTGTATTGCCCGCAGAGGGCCTGAAGAGGAGAGAGGCGTGCAGGGCAGGCATCCTCCAACTAGTTTCTTACGAAGAATAGCAGGACTTTCAAAGTTTCCAGCTTCAGCAGAGCAGGATGCACAGCGCAGCGGTTTGAACAGGTTTGCACGACAATCAGAGGCGGTGCTGTTGGTTGATGAAGAGTTGGACGTGGAGGCGGTGGAAATACAACCACCCAGATTTTTCAAGCCCATGTCTTTACTCCCTCTCTTCATTGCTCCAACATTGTGAGTACAAGAAAATGAGGTGGAAGTGCTTCCTCCACCTCCCTGGAAGCTAGAGGAGTCCCCTCTACACCCACCACATCTCACCAATCTCCAGCAACCACAACTGAATGGGTGCGTGCAGTCAATGGTGCATGTATGGTCAGGGCTGGGGAATCTTCCAGCATGGGAAGAGCAAGGAGACAGAGAAAGACCATGAAGGATATGAGGATGGTGATCCTTTGTGCGAGGTGGGTGAGGATGACTAAACTGCTGGAAAAAAACGGGTACGCGAGTGGGTTGAGAAGGAGAAGATGAAGGGTACGTGGAGTTTAGAATGGCAGCATGGGGCACAGGGACAGAGTGATGGTGGTGGGGTAGACTGTCGCCGTTATGACTTTTATGTTCAGTTCCCAGTTTGGAATTCTTCTTGTGGCTCAAAGAGGAGTAGTCCTGCTTGCTTTTGTTGTAAAAACTAGAGTTGTCCTTTTCACCTCTGAATATATGCTGCTGTGCCTGAGCGGGGACAAACTGTAGGACCCCTCCAGGAGAAGACGACAGCTGACGAACCCTCTGTGGCTTGTGTTCAACTCCACCTGGCCTCGCTGTGCTTCCAGTTTTTCTTTCACATTGTCCTTGATCTTGCTGTGATGAGACCCATTTTCCTCTGCCACCTTTTACACTTCCAGTACGTCCTAAAGAGTTGCTGAATCCTCCCCGCCCTCCTTTGTCTACTGTGACTTTGATATCAATGGTATGTGTGTGGGAGGGCAGCCGTGGGCTGAGAGTCACTGTACCATTGCTGTGGCAGTGGCTTGGGATGTGTCTGACACCTGCTGAGACAACAGGCTGGTCGGCCTTGAATTTCTGCACGCGAGAGGACCTGCGCTTGCATTCCACTATGAGAGATTTACATGAGGGTGAGTAAAAATGAGACTGAGACGTGTAGAGGTGAGGAGGGTGGGGGAGTCGTCCATTGGAAGTGGCTGTTATTTGAGAGGAGTGCTGCGGTATGGTTTGTGGAGAAGCATCACATAAGGCTAAGTTTTTTGGACGCTGAATGACCACTATGCGCTCGTCAAGAGGGAGGGGAGGCATCTGGGTTTATGCGAAGCTGAAGAAGAAGAGACAGAAATATATCAGTCAAAAATACCACATGGTTAGAGCTGTTATAGTTCTAGAGAAATACTTTACATTTCGTAAACATGCAAACAGCACAAGCTCATCCAAGATTACTGACACCAATCTGTGACAAGTATACAGTACTAACAACAGTGAGCACAATTGTGCTTTTTAATATTGGCTATGACTTGGGACGGATTTGTTTCAGAGAAATAAGCAATTAACTTGTGAAACGTAAAGTAAAACTCCAAATTCAACTTAAAGGGAATAACACACACACACACGTTCACAATAAATTGATGCTTCTGTATAACAAAAATCTTCATACAAAACAACAAATTTACATCTCTTTTTATTTTTGATGCCTGTTTCCCATTTCCTATTCAAATGTGCAACAATGAAAGGGGAAACTCTGGAAACACATTCAGGTGCATGCTTATTTGAAATGGATATTGCAGAAGTAGTTATTGTCTATGTAGTATCCATTTTTCAGATGTTGTACCTGTTTACACCATGACCACCACTGGCCTGAGAGCCGACGCTCACCTGTATTTAAGATAAAAAAAAAATCTGAAGGTGCAAACCTGACCGCTGTTAGAAACACACAGTCCAGATTCTGGACTGTGTTTCTAAACATAATCTGTGTTAGTCTGGACTCCAGACTAACACAGATTATGTTTCTTAAAAACTTATCTGCCAAAACGGCATCAAATAAACAGCAGCAACTTTCATTCCTATGAGGAGTACTCTTTCCTAAAGTGATATTTTTTGCCATTGTATAGTTTAATACTATAGAATATGAACCATTATTACCTCACAGCTCAGTTTGGAAACAGCATTTATTTCTGACCAGATCATGAGCTAATAGCTAATCCAAATAAATGCAGCTAAAATGAAAGTAAACTTCTGCCTTAAAGCTCCAATCTCCAAACTTTCTTAGCGGTTCATGCTAAAGCTATTTTATGAACACTGGCGTCAGCGTTGCATTACCTTTGCATAAAAATCTGTGAATATTTACAAGCAACATTTGCACAGCAACAGCAGTAACAGCTAGCAGAGCCAATTCAAAAGCAAATGTGGTCCTAAACCGACCTTGATGCAACCTGTTTGAGACCTGCAATTCAATTCAAGGTGGTGCACCAGCTGCATTGGTCCAAAGACAAACTGTCCAAGATCAAAACTGACCTGGACCCTGCATGTAACACTGTAAACAAACTCCAGATATATGCTCTTCACACATTCTGGGCTTGTCTAATGCTGTGGGGGTGACTGGCAGTCTATTTTTGATACTTTCTCTGGCATATGTGGAAAAACTGTGTACCCATCATCATTGTTTAGGGTGGTCCCTGTGGATGCATCTTTTAGCAAGAATGAGAGGAATATGATTGCTTTAGGCTCTCTTCCAGCCAGGAAACTTATTTTATGAAGACGGCGCATCCTCCGGCATATGAACACTGGATAAGAAAATTTATGTCATGTTCACTTGGAAAATATTAGATATACTTTGAGGGGATTGGTTGGGAGATTTTGGGATATTTGGCAGCCATTTATGTTGTATACAGGAACTGTGTAAGTATCTTACACATGCATGCCCATATAGCCAATGTGGTATTGAAGGGGTTTTTGTTGTATACATGTATATATATATATTTTTTTTGTTTGTTTGTTAGTTTTGCATGTGTGTTATTAATATAAGAAAATGACAATAAAAAGACTGATTAAAAAAAACAACCTTAATGCTATTTTTTTAAAGCAGTCATGAAAATGTTAATAATTAAATCTTTATTCAACTGATAATTTTCCATTGTATAAATATTTGGCAGAAACAGGATATTATTGCTGGATGTACCTCATTCTGCCCAGGAAATGCTTTTGCGCTTGTAAATAACCGGGACACTGCAAATTAATGGACGTTTAATAGTTTATAAAATAGTGTTTAAATGAAAGGTTATGAAATGTTTGAGATTGGAACTGTTTTAACACAATAGAAATCCATTTTGGTCTTAGCTGCGTTTTGACTAGCTGTAAGCTCATATGTGCTTTTGAACATAAACATAATTTTTCCATCGGATGACTTTCAAATCACTACCTACATCTGATAAAATATTAATTGTTGACATTTTTTTCCACATAAAGCCACTTTGACATGTCAAAGTGGCTTTATGAATTCTCTCATTTACAGGATGCGTTCACATGAAACATTCAGGCAAGCCTTGGCTGATGGTGAAAACAGCTAAATGGACTGTAAGAGCTGTGGATGGGCTTGTCACTCTTTAAAAGGCTTGTTTGCATTTTGAAATATTGAGCAAGCGAATGGTAGAATGATTTTGTGATGCAGACGTTTTAATGTGAAACAAAACAAATCTATTTGCAATATGAGAGTAAAACAAGACTGACTCACAGCTAATGGCTCACAGAAATCCTTCTCTGTAAAGACAGATTTGAAGTTCCAGGCTCATGTGATTATCTGAAATGAAGCACTTCCTATTCCCATCTAACTTGTTCATCCTGCCTCTGGTTTAAACCAAATGAAGCGGACGCTTTGGTTCAGTTAGAGCAGAGCATTTAGTCGAGGCCATGGTATAAACAGAAGGTCACTGCATACACAACAGTTCAACTTGGGTAATGTTCACATCATGACACAACAAATAAATAAATAAACAAATGAATAAATAAATAAAGATCCGTATCATTGAATCACCATTATGATTAATGGTACAACTAACAAGTTGCTACATTTACTACTGGACTTTAATTTTTATATTCCTGCAGTCGTTAAAGGGCGGCTCTTAAATGTTAGGATGAAATATTACTGTCATGAAAATGAAAGTCCACCCCCATTCCACACATTATTAAATACAATCAATCTGAGACCTTTGGTTGATGAAGTGCCTTAATTTCCTTTCAGCCATCTAGTAGCACGGCTCTGTGAGTTGAAGTACCACCATGGAAAGTGTTAACGTGCTGCAATTAGCGAAAGCTTAAAACTTTTTGGTGTCTAAAAACAGGTTTGCTCAAGGAATAGTGAGAAAAAAACATACTGGTGTGTTCCAGTTCTTTAGTAGTTCCTTGAGTTTTTTTTTTTTTTTTAGACGTGCTCCCTTCACGGTTCATGTTTTATTTCTCTGAGTTTTGAATCGTGTTTGAGTTCTGTTATTGTGTTTAACCAGTCGTCAGTTCATTTCTCCTCAGCTCAGCTCCTGGATTTCTGTCTGCTTGCCCCGCCTACTCTCACCTGTTCCTGTTTTTTTGCATTTAACACAGGTTTCTACAACTACCTCATCACCCAATGCTTTAAAATGTGACTTTCTCCACCTTCACATCAGTTCTGTGTTATTGGTCAGATGCCACAGTCTTGGGTTTTCTTTGTGTTTCCCTCCTGCCTCTCTGCAAGTTTGCTGCCTTGTCAGCCTTTTGCTTTTTTAATTATCATAAAATAAATCAGTTTGTATTTCTGAGATTCTTGTGTCCTGCATGTATTCTTGGTCCTACCACCACAAATTGTGATAATACTCACTCCTAGACTTTAGTTTATTAGTTTAGTTTATTTTATTTTGCACAATTAAAATACAGATCAAAGATATTAAGAAAAAATAATTATAATAACAGTGCAGGGAGAGGCAGAAGCCCAGTGGACTTGTATAAAGTCTCCACCCATATAAATAATACAAAACAAGAATACAGTCAATTGATCATACATTTAGGAATACAGTTACAGGTAGTCTTTGGTACGACGGTCTCGAGTTACGACGTTTCGTGGTTACGACGCATCTCCCATTTACTATGAACAGCCTCTTTTCGAGTTACACAGCGGCCGCTGCGGCGAAGGAATACAGTATTGCACTGTACGCGGTGCGGCGGCAGAGGGATACAGAGCTGGACCGAGGTGGACCTGCAGAACAAGGCGCAACAGTGGAAAAGTACAGGCGGAGGCCTTACTGTTCATGCTCTGGACCAAGCTGGACGGTGGTTTGACATCATAAATGGAATACAGAATACGGAGGATGGGCCGAGGTGGACGGCGGTTTTACATCGTAAACAGAATAGAGAATACGGCAGATGGACGGAGGAATACGGCGTCACCAGCATCCCAGTAGGCCATTAACTCTTTTTTCCCTTCATTATGGCTCCCAAACGTACGTGTTTTTTGATAATTATGTAGTGTACTGTGTTAGGCTAAGTGCTTGGTAATACAGTACTGTACATGTATATGGTGCAGTATGTACGTATATTTCGACTTACGTCGAAAATCGATTTACGACGCTGCGTAGGAACGGATCTACGTTGTAAGTTGAGGACTACCTGTATACAGAAAAAACAATATATAGAGTCAAGAAAGTTAATTCTCAATAGTCCAGGTATCAAATCCGCTCATTCTCAATCAGTTCATCTGGACAGTTTCTTTTTAGCAGAAACGTTTCACCCTCACTCCAGAGGGCTTCCTCAGTCAGAGTAGTCCAAAGCACACTGAAGTTAACCCACCAAGTAAGCAACTTATGTGGACCAACCAGTTTGCTGTAGCCAAGATGGTTTCTGGGGGCGTGTCCCTCGTCGACTCCTCCCAGGCAGGCAGACATGTCCAAAGTGGTTCAAGACAAGAAAGTTAATTCTCAATAGTCCAGGTATCAAATCTTGGTGGGTTAACTTCAGTGTGCTTTGGACTACTCTGACTGAGGAAGCCCTCTGGAGTGAGGGTGAAACGTTTCTGCTAAAAAGAAACTGTCCAGATGAACTGATTGAGAATGAGCGGAATATATAGAGTCATCAGTTTCATGATGAATTTCATCTATTTGAAGAATCAGAAACTTTGGAATAATGACACCACATGCAACTTAACCATGTTCCAGTTTCAAGTTGAAAAAATAAACTGATAAGGGCTTTGCTCATGACCAGGCCAATGCTGTTATTAAGAAAACAATGCATTTACACTGTAGAGACATATTTACAAATGGGACACCACGTATTTAGCAGGATGCGAACATTGAAATACAAATGAATGATGTTAAAACGTTAATTAGGTATCAGCCGGGCTGCCATTTTAGATTTTGAATGTGACCCTGCAACCCAAAAGGAAGAAGTGGATAAAGATAATGGATGGATGCATATGTGTCGCAACAATTACTGTATTTACGTGAAGGGGACATGTCCCGTTCAAATTTAAAAAATACAGATCTGTACGTCTCCACATTTACCATGAAATATTAGTTCACACAGTGCTGTTTCTAATTCTGTTTGGAAAAACATCCATTCCACTTGATTACTAGGAGCATACTCAAACTACTAAAAATCCACTCTGGGTTTTCCTGGTTTAGCACAACTCACCACACCGAATGCAGCGTTTCCCCGGGGTCACTTGGCTTGGCAGGGCGTTCACGAGGGGAGAAGGGGGAGACACCTTTCTATTGCTCGCTAGCTTAGCGCTACGCTAGTGCCGGCAGTTAACTGGCTTTTTGGGGGTGCTCTCTAAAATAACTATTCAAAAATTGAGCATGCATCAGGGTATATTGAATCAAGTGTTTACTTATGTAGGTAAACATAGATGTTTAACAACAGGTTAAAATACACTAGAATGCAGGAAATGGTATTTACTTTATTCAAAATTTTCTGGGCAGA
>JBBPBX010027526.1:25171-37228 GCA_038048925.1 Garcialebias charrua | reverse complement strand
TGTGTGTGTGTGTATATATATATATATATATATACCTTTTGAGACAAATAAATTTTTGCACAAACAGATTTATAGAAAATATGAACATTTATGAGAAAAGGAGAAGAATGTATGAAAATGCTTTTTATTAACCTTGTAGTTTTGGATCTATACTGCAATTTCTGACCTTCATCTGGTCGCACCTCATCAAGGACATTTCAGATTTATGAATTCCTGTTGGCCTGATCATTTTTTGCCAATCTGGTTTCTTTTTTCACCTCACTGTAAATGTCTAAGAGCCCGCACAGGCCCTGAGCACACTTCTATTTTTAATTGGACGTCTCTGGCCCCAGACTGCCTCGACAGCTACGCTCTTTCCCTTGTGATCAAGTTAATTTCAGGGTGCCCTTGAAAGCATTTGCGTAGCAGGTTGTTCCAAAACTCTTCGTGAGCAGACTGTTTCCAAAAACAAAGCCGCAGCTCTGTAATTACATTGACAATAAACCTATCTAACCAGTGGGTGACCCACCAGCATTTATGCTATACCCGTTCAGAGTTGAAGCTTTTTTTTTTTTAAAGCTTTGTTTTATCCACAAAAGAAAAAGTGTTGAGGTCAGAGCAAAAAATGTCCTTCATGCCAGCTCTGTCATTCCTCAAACAGCTTTCTGCCTTTCCAGCGATGGCCTGAGAAAAAGAGCAACAATCTTATCAAACGGAGGAGGGAGAGCCAGACTTCAGCGATGGCTCCGTAAGAAAATACAGAGACAGACAAAAAAAAAAAAGAAACGTACTGTACATATTTCTGTAAACAAATAATTGTTATGATAAGAAGTTAAGATTAATGAAGCAACTATGGGAGAAACTGGCAAGATGAATGTAATTACACAATGCTAATTGAATAAAATATGACCTAGTGATGCAAATTCCTTAAATGTCTTTAGCCTTACTTGAATTTATTAGGCCCGAGCAGCGAAGCGCTGTGAAGGCCTATTGTAATTGCTCATCATTCTAATTCTTGGCCCGAAAGAAATGCTAATTTGGAGGGGTTAGCATATCTGAAAACTCACCAAACTTTACCCAAAACTGTCCCCCGCGTGAAGTTTTTGTTTCATAATGGAACCAAAATTGGGCGTGGCCAAAATGCACCACAGCGCCCCCTAACGTGAGATAGAGCGACTGGTACATCATAGACAGCTGAAATTTGGTACATACCGTACGTAGAGACCCCTGAAACAAGAAATAAAGTCTCTTGGATGTATGCCTTAAAACGAACAGGAAGTTGGCCATTTTGGGTCAAATGGTCATTTTTTGACGTTTTTCACTTTTCATAGGTGGCGAATTTTAACGAACTCCTCCTAGGGATTTTGAGCGATTTACTTTAAACTTGGTTAATATGCCCTTAATACATTGGACAGTAAAAGTTATCAAAATCTTGCGTTTTCGTTTATGTTAAAGGTGCGTGGCCAGGCCTCAAAGTTGTGCTTCACGCCATAAATTTCAAAACGCTATAACTTTCACAATGAAAGACTGAAATGCACCAAACTTGGCATGAGTCATCCCTGTTGAATGCCCGACGATCCTCTGTGGTCATGTTGTGACGTTATCGAAGCCCGCCCCCTCAGAACAGGAAGTCACTTTTTTTACTTGGAACGCTCCCTTTCTGACACCCTTGACCCAATTAAGAAGATCCTGTGTTAGAAAACATAACAAGTTGGTCTGACTTGCTTTAAAGCACAAACCGTTTTCGCTGCAGGATGTGGGCGTGGCGGCATGACGAAGTAAGCCGGAACGCCGTCGCCATACATTTGGCTCTAAATTGCATCGATTTTATCCGAGGTGCACCAAAATCACTATGATCGATCATTGTCCACCCCTTGAACAGGAACCCATGCTAATTGGCCAATAGTCTCCACAGCGCCCCTAGAATATTTAAAAACCTCAGCCCCAAGACATTTTTGGATAGATTATTCTGAAACTCAGTGAACATCTGTAACTTCTTACGACCTACGAAAAAGTCTCTTGGAGCCCTGGTCCAAAACCAACAGGAAGTTGGCCATTTTGGGTCAAAGGGTCATTTCCAGCCTTTTGAAATGCGGATTTTAACAAACTCCTCCTAGGGATTTTGAAAGATTGCCTTCAATCTTGGTTAATATGCTCTTAACACATTGGACAGTAAAAGTTGTCAAAAGCTTGCGTTTTCGTTTATGTTAAAGGGGCGTGGCCAGGCCTCAAATTTGAGCTTCACTCCATAAATTTCAAAACGCCATAACTTTCACAATGAAAGACTGAAATGCACCAAACTTGGCATGAGTCATCCCTGTTGGATGCCCGACAATCCTCTGTGGACATGTTGTGATGTCATCGAAGCCCCGCCCCCTCAGAACAGGAAGTCACTTTTTTTTACTTGGAACGCTCCCTCTCTGACACCCTTGACCTAATCAGGATGAGCCTGTGTTAGAAGACATATAACAAGTTGGTCTGACTTACTTCAAATGACAAACTATTTTTGCTGGAGGATGTGGGTGTGGTGGCGTGACAATCTCAGATGTGACACCGTTGCCGTACATTTAGCTCTAAATTCCATAGATTTGATCCGAGGTGCACCAAAATCACTACGATCGATCATTATCCACCACTTCAACAGGCTTCCATGATAAGTGGCCAATACCCTCCACAGTGCCCCCTATATTATTACTACAGTTATATCTCAGTGATACATCATCCGATCTGCACGAGATTTATTGTGCTTCATCAGTGAGCACTTCTACACACATTGATATTGTGGTTTAACAGATGACTCCAGTGCGCCCCTACATTATTCTAATTTTTACATCTCATTGATAGATCATCCGATCTGTTCCAGATTTACAGTATTGTGCGTCATCTGTCAGCACTTCTAAACACATTGGTATTTTTGTTTAAAATTTCACTCCAGTGCACCCCCTACATTATTTTAACTCTTACAGATTAGTGATATATCATCCAATATGTACCACATTTATTGTACGTCATCAGTGATCACTTCTACACACATTGATATTGTGGTTAACATATGACTCCAATGCGCCTCCTACATTATTCAAACTGGTATATCTCATTGATAGATCATCTTATCTATTCCACATTTATTGTGCATCAATGGTGGGCACTTCTAAACACATTGGTATGGTTGTTTAAAATTTCACTCCAGTGCGCCCCCTACAATATTCCAACAGTTACAGATCAGTGAGATATCATCCAATATGCACCACATTTATTGTTTGTCATTGTGACGAATCGTGACAGTCATCAGTGAGCACTTCTGCACACATTTCTATTGTTATTTAACTTTTGACTCTAGTGCGCCCCTACATAATTCACTGTTATATGTCAATAATAGACCATCTGATCTGCTCTACATTTATTGTGCGTTATCTGTGGCCACGTCTAAATACATTGATATGGTTGTTTAACATTTGACTCAAGTCTGCCCCTACATTATTCCAACAGTTACAGATCAGTGATGCATCAAACGATCTTAACCAGATTTATGGTGCTTCATCAGTGAGCACTTTTGTACACTTTGGTATTGTTGTTGAAAATGTTATTCCAGTGCGCTCCCTATCACAGTGATACATAATCCCATCTGCACCAGATTTTTTGTACTTGATCAATGAGCACTTGGAGAAAAATTGGTATTGTAGATTCATGACATCACTTAAGCCCCGCCCAGTCACACAAGAAACTCACGATTATTGGGTCGCTCTTCCAGCTTCGTCCTATGTAACATAAAAAACTGAAACTGTATTCGATAACTGTTCCTGGCAAATGGATGCGGGATTGGCAAAAGAGCGTTTGAGGTGGCGACCAAGCAGACGAGCTGGAGCTCCCATGGTCGCCACAATAAGGCCGGAGCGGCGCTTCGCTGTGAGGGCCTCAATGCTGCTTGCAGCTTTAATTTTCATTTATAATTTATTTAGGGGCAGCACGGTGGCGCAACTGGTAGAGCTGTTGCCTCTTAGCGAGCAGGTTGCCGGTTCAAATCCCGGTCCGGGGGCCTTTCTGGGTGGAGTTTGCATGTTCTCTCCGTGCATGTGTGGGTTTTCTACAGGTACTCCGGTTTCCTCCCACAGAGCAAAAAAATGTATGTTAGGCTGATTGGTAACTCTAAATTGTCCCTAGGTGTGAGTGAGAGAGTGCATGGTTGTTTGTCTCTATGTGTCCCTGTGATGGACTTGCGACCTGTCCAGGGTGTACCCCGCCACTCACACAGTGATTGCTAGACATGGGCACCAGCGACCCCCGTGACCCAAAATGGAAGAAGCGGATAAAAGATAATGGATGGATGGATTTATTAACAAAGTAGATATGCATGAGTGCTGACCAAAGACAATACCTTTAACATTAGGTTAATTTACAATGCACATCCATTTATGAGCAATGCCGTTTGCAGTTTGGAACAAAAATTAGACATGGAATGTTTTATATGGCAAAACAATTATGGTAAATGGAGCTTACTTATATAGCACTTTCCAGCCCCCTATGAGGGGCCCCAAAGCACTTCACTGTACCAGCCATCCACCCATTCATACACACATTCATACACCGGTAGCGGTAGCCTGCCATGCAAGGTGCTGTCAGTCCTACCGGGAGCAACTCAGGGTTAAGTGTCTTGCCCAGAGACACAACGAGGTATGCAGTGACCGGGGATCGAACCCGGGACCTTCCGGTCCTGAGCTGGCTGCCCTGCCTCTACACCATCTCAGCCCCTAAATTATACCCTGATGCATGCTCAATAATCCAGGTAGAAAAATCTAAAAAAGCTAAGTCTGGTCTTCTGGAGGACCAGACTTAGCTTTTTTAAATGATAAATTATGTTTTTGAGTTCATGCAAACTATATTTCAGTCTAGGGATTCATGATATTGCATGGTGTAGCTATCGGCTGATATTAGTGTTAAAGTTCAATATCAGCCATTCAAAATAACTCGCAGATATAAAAGACACTGTTTTTGTATGACAACCCAGTGACAAGGATGCCTGCAGCAGCAGCACAATGTGATGATGTCACGCGCGCCTGCCTGATTGCACATCGGAGTGGAAAATTCAAAATGTCAGTGATGTGGAAGGTTTTTCTTCATTGAAGATATAGGATTCTGAAGATTTTTGGACTACGTTGAGCATCGCTACATCATCGTCCCCAGTCGTAGATATTTTTCCAACGTAGCCTTAGTCAGAGACCTGGGAGGCACGGGAAACAGTGGCGAAGTACCAATCAAAGACAAAAACGGAAAAATACTAAAGACAGAAAAAGAAAGAAATGCCCGCTGGATAGAACATTTCCAGGAAACACTGAACCAGCACAACCTCCACACTTACAGAAAAGTACACAAAACAACACCTAGAAGAAAATACAGGGCAAATTCAAAAAGAAGAGGTTACGAAAGCAATCAACAAACTTAAAAACAACAAATCACCAGGAACCGTCAATATATCGGCAGAATTGCTTAAACATAGCGGTGAGGCAATGGTAGAGAAGTTGACGGACCTATATAACGCATGCTGGAACAAGAAAACAACACCCACAGAATGGAGAAAAGGAACCATAATAAAGATACCAAAGAAAGGAGACCTAAGCAAATACGGAAAATGGAGAGGAATAGCGCTACTTTCTGTACCAGGGAAACTATTGACAAAGAACTCAGAGAAGAACAAGCGAGATTCCGTCCCAACAGATCATGTAGTGACCAGATTTTCGTGCTGAGAAACATCATAGAGCAATGTATAGAATTCCAAAAACCTATAGCTATGAATTTCATCGATTTCCAAAAAGCATTTGACAGCATACACAGGATAAGCTTGTGGGACATCGTGCGAAGCTATGGTATACCCGAGATGTATATCGAGATCTTCCAAAATTTGTATGATGGCGCCAGCTGCTGTGTGAAGGTAGAAGCAGGCACCACAGATTACTTTGAAATACTCACTGGAGTAAGACAGGGTTGCCCACTATCTCCATTCTTGTTCCTCCTCGCCATAGACTATGTAATGAGAATAGCCATGTGCAAACCAAATTTTAGAATAAAATGGACGACAAATGAGAACTTAACAGATCTAGATTTTGCAGACGATATAGTCCTACTGGCAGACACTCAACCAGTGCTTCAAGATATGACACAAGCCCTACAAGAAAATGCTAAAAGGATTGGTTTGAAAATAAACGTAGGGAAAACAAAGGTTATGCAGGTTGGGCACACAGAACCAAACATACAGATAACAATAGATCAATCATCGGCCGAGAAGGTACAGAAATTTGTCTACCTTGGAAGTGTCATAACTGACGATGGCAACGTAGATGCAGATATTACCACCCGCATCGGTAAGGTAGCATCAACACTCAGAAGAATGCAATCAATATGGGCAAGTAAATCCATATCCACAAATCTTAAGGTCAGACTGCTGCAAGCAGTGGTTATTCCCACAGCCTTGTATACCAGTGAGACGTGGAAGATGTCAGTAAAGATGGCCAAGAAATTGGATGCATTCCAACAAAGATGCCTGCGAAAGATGCTGAAGATTACATACCTAGATCGGATTACAAACGCAGAAGTCTATCGCAGGATACATACCATACCCATGAGCCAAACAATCAAGCTAAGGAAGCTCAAGTTTGCAGGACATGTACTGAGAATGGAAGCACATAGACTACCAAAGATTGCCTTCAACTGGAAACCACAAGGAAACAGAAAGAAAGGCAGACCCAAACTGACGTGGAGACGATCCTTTGAGAAAGACCTGAAAGTACAAGGCTTCGACTCGAGCACGGTAGAGGTGATCGCCAAGGATAGAGATCAATGGAAACAGCTTGCTGCCCAATGCGCTCTCGAGCGCGGGAGGATCTGTCTAAGTAATACATCAAGATGTAATTTTATTCAATAACGATGATATGAGTTTTAAGCGCATTTTCGATATTTCAATATACATTACGCTGTGATTACAGCGGTTCACTTACACATTTCTTTCTCTGATCGGGTTGAAGCGGGCGCTTCAGTTTCAACCTGAACAGAAAAAGCTGTGAGACAACTAAGCATGACGTACACCACAGCTCGAAGGAGTCAGCAGTAGCAGGCAAGGCTAAGCTAAGCTCCAACGCGCGATAAGTTTTCACTTCAAAATGAGTTCCCAGGACCATCAGAATGTGACTGAACAAGCTTTCACAAGCAAAGACAAAGCAGATGACATAATTGATAAGAGAGGAAAGACTAATTCGAAGGTGTGGAAGTGGTTCTGTAATCTTAGTGTGCTACAAAATGTGCCGGAGAGTCGTTCCAACTAGCGGTGGCAACACATCTAACTTGTTCCACTCGAAAGAATCTGCTGAGAGTCAGAAGATAAAGCTCAATAACAGTTTGATCCAACGTGTCCCTGAAACAACACCCCCAGCTGAATCAAAAGAGAAACACAAACATCTGCGTTTGCTGCATGGGTTGTTCGGTTATGTTGTTGTTTAAAGTTATAACTATTAATATTGACAATGTTAAGAGTTTTATGTTTATTTGATGGTTATTTCAAATTTCTTTGAAAGCTAAATACAAATAAAAAGTGAGCATTTATTTATTTTTACAGTTTGTACTGTTTTTCTGAGGCTTTTATATTGTTTATATCGATATCGGACTTATATCGTTATCGACCGAAATTAAGAAATATATTGTGATAAAAAGTTTTGATCATATCATCCAACCCTAATTACCCTGGGCTTTAGAAAATTATGATTTTATTAATAATATATACTGTGTTTGACTCAACAGTGCATCTATTGATGAATAATTGTCACAAGCTCATCAAAATGGGATTAGAAATAATAGTAATAATAATAATAATATTATTATTATTAACAATAATAAATATGGATAGAAAAAAGCAAAGAGCTCAGCATCCCTTGCCTGAACATGGGTTACTGGGGTCCCACCCTGGAGTAAGGCCTGGGGGAGGGGCTTGTTGGTGAGCACCTTGTGACTGGGTCTACTCTCTACCCATGGGACCCGGTCAGGCTCAGCCCAAACTAGCAACATGGGTTTGCCTTCCTGTGGGCCCACCACCTGCAGGAGGGGCCATACGAGTCAGGTGTGTGACGCCATGGACAGTAGCCAAAGGTGGGGGCCTTGGCGCTCTGATCCTGGCTTGCCAAAGATGCCTCTTGGGACATGGTAAATGGTAAATGGAGCTTATTTATATAGCGCTTTCCAGCCCCCTATGAGGGGCCCCAAAGCGCTTTACAATACCAACCATCCACCCATTCATACACACATTCATACACCGATAGCAGCAGACTGCCATGCAAGGCGCTTTCCAGTCCTACCGGACATGGAATATGACCTCTCTGGTGGGGAAGGAGCCTGAGCTTGTGAGGTACTGACTAGATATACAGCAGTTGGGGTCACCTCGACACACAGCATGGGCTCTGGAACCAATCTCCTAGGGGCTGGACCTTATTCCACTCTGCAGTTGCCCATGGAGAGAGGCATAGCACTGGTGTGGGTCTACTCTCCGACCCCTGACTTGGTGACTGTGTGTTGGAGTTTTCCCCAGTAGAAGAGAGGGTAGCTTCCCTGCACCTTCAGGGGAACGGGCTCTGACTGTTGTTTGTGCCTACGCACCATACAGCAGTTCAGAATATCCGGCTATGTTGGAGTCTTTGGCAGGGGTGCTGGAAGGGACTCCAGCTGGGGACTCCTTTATTCTGCTGGGGGACTTCAATCCCTACGTGGGTAATGACAGTGTGACCTGGAGGGCGTGATTGGGAGGAACGGCCTCTTTGTTCTGAACCTGAGGAGTGTTTTATTTCCGGACTCCATAATCCACTAGCAGTGCTGGTGGATTGTGGATTGTCCATCACTAACACCATGTTCAGCACGGTGGCACAACTGGTAGAGCTGCTGCCTCTCAGCGAGAAGGTTGCCGGTTCAAATCCCGGTCCGGGGCCTTTCTGGGTGGAGTTTGCATGTTCTCCCCGTGCATGCGTGGGTTTTCTCCGGGTACTCCGGTTTCCTCCCACAGACCAAAAAACATGCTTGTTAGGCTGATTGGTGACTCTAAATTGACCCTAGGTGTGAGTGTGAGAGTGGATGGTTGTTTGGTGTGAGTGAGACAGGTCCCTCTTGTAAATGAGTCCCCGTGACTCAACGAGGCTAGCCTGTATAAATAAAGGTTGAATGAATGAATGAATGAATGTTCGAACATGATGTTGTCCATAGGTGCACTTGGCACCAGGACACCCAAGGTCGTAGATCGATGACTGACCCTGCAGTCATGTCATTGAGGGTGTGCTCCATTTATCCACCTTATTTCTCCATTTTATCCACCTTATTTCTTAAGGCTGGCTGCTCATATCATCACAGTCCCTGTGACTCACATCTTTAATCTGTCCATAAGCCAAAACACCATTCCGGATGCTTGGAAAACAGCCTTTGTTCTTCCTTTGCTGAAGGGAGGTGACCCCACCTCACTGAACAATTATCGACCGATCTCTAAACTCTGCATCTTAGCCAAGGTTCTAGAAAAACTGATAAACTCTCAGATCAAAAATTATCTGGACTCATTTAACATCTTACCTCTCCATCAATCTGGTTTCAGGAAAAAACACAGCACAACAACTGCTTCTCTGAAGGTTCTGAATGATGTTGTTGAAGCATTGGATGCTAAGGATTATTGTGCTGCACTTTTCTTAGACCTGTCTAAAGCTTTTGACACTGTGGATCATAACATCCTGTGTCATAAGCTCTCAGAAATCGGTTTCTCTGATCACACCATCGGTTGGTTTTCTAATTATCTTTCCAATCGGAGGCAATGTGTTCAACATAACGGTACTTCTTCCAGCTATTTAACAGTTAAAAATGGTGTACCACAAGGCTCAGTTTTAGGACCAACCCTCTTTACAATCTACATAGCTAATGTAGGTCAGAGCATCCCTGATGCATCCTTACATTTCTATGCTGATGATACAGTTGTTTATTGCCGAGCTAAAACAGTAGCTAAGGCTTTCCAGTTACTGCAATCCGCTTTTGACATCATCCAGTCAGATTTGTTCCGTCTCAAACTTGTCCTAAATGCTGATAAAACAAAAGGGATGTTTTTTTTTCAAATAGGAAGGCGGTTCCAACAGATCTTCCTCTGATTTTATCCTCAAATGGTGTCCCTATTGAGTTTGTTGATTCCTATAATAATTATTTGTCACATTTGTCATCTGTGTATGTTCCCATACTTGACAGACGAAATTGGTCTTCTGCATTTAACCCAACCACCACCAGGTGGTGCAGTGAGCAGCGTAGTCACGCCCGGGGAGCTGGGGAAATAGATGTGCACTCATAGACACTCCAAGATGGTGTGCCGTGGCCGGGGTTCGAACCTGGGTCCTTCGGATAACAAGTCCGATTCTCTGCCACTACACCATCTTGGCCCCTATAAATATCTGGATATCCTGGTCGATTCACATCTCTCTTTTAAACTCCACGTGGAAAACCTAGTGAAGAAACTGAAAGTTAAACTGGGTTTCTTTTTCAGAAACAGATCATGTCTAACACTGAATGTTAGGAAACGCCTTGTATCTGTGACTTTCCTTCCCTCCATTGATTACGGTGACATTCTCTACATGAATGCTCCTACAAGCACCTGCAGATGTTGGATGTTGTCTATCATGGTGCATCCTGCAGATGTTGGATGTTGTCTATCATGGTGCACTAAGATTCATAACTGGTTGTGATTATCGTACCCACCACTGCACCCTGTATTCACTGGTTAACTGGACATCATTAACTTCACACAGACTCTTCCACTGGTACATTTTCATCTTTAAATCACTTCTTGGTCTGCTGCCCTCATACATCTCCTCCTACATGTCTTTGTGAGTGCAGCTACAGCGTGCGCTCTCAGGACATGATTACCTGCAGTGTTCCGTCAGTGAGGACTGAACTTGGAAAAAGGGCCTTCTCCTACTCTGCTCCTGCTTCATGGAATATCTTACAAAAAGATCTGAAGCTCTCGACGTTGACTTCTCTAAATGGTTTTTTCATGGAATATCTTACAAAAAGATCTGAAGCTCTCGACCTTGACTTCTCTAAATGGTTTTCAGAATCTGTTGGAATCCTGGCAAAAACCAATGCAGATTTGTTCCTGTCTTTGATTTTATACGTCTACCTTATAATGTTTTGCTAGTTTTTTGATACTTTGTTAAAAAAAAAAAAAAACTTTCTTTTGTTTTTTTCTCTCTTTTGTTTTCTATTGTTTATTGTTTGTTTGTTTATTGTTTAAGGAAATTCTACCACTGCTGTTCATTGTTCTTTAGTTTTAGCAGGTCGCTTTCGTAAATGAGCCCATGAGGTTCAAAAGATTTACCTGACTAAATAAAGGTTGAATGAATGAATTAAATACTTAAAAAATACATTATTTTGTACAATAACCCAAGCTTGGGGGAGTGGTGGCGCAGAGACTAGGTGGGCCTGTGATAAAATGGTTGCCAGTTCAACTCCCTGGACAGACAACATCAATCAATCAATCAATCAATCAATCACCTTTATTTAACCAGGTAGAGCCCATTGAGATCAAGATCTCTTTTACAAGGGTGACCTGGTCAAGTGGTCAGCAGCACACGTCACATTGGCAATAGGCATTTGCACTTATCAAAAAGAAAATAAAGAAAACTACAATCACAGTAAACAGATGTTGACAGTTCAAAACCAACAGGATATGACAGATTTCTATATACATTATATACAAAACAAGCAGACAAAAAAAACAACAATGACATGTATATTGGATAAGTAGTGGTTAGAAACATCTGCAATGGTCAAGTTTCTTGATGACATTTTCTACTACGGTTGACATAAAGGATCCAGGAGAGATGAATGTTGATAGTTTCAGATCTTTCTGTAAGTTGTTCCAGGCTGAGGGGACGGCGAAGCTGAACGCTCTTTTTCCTAGTTCAGTTCTGACAGGAGGAACTGACAGGAGGACTAAATCGTTAGAGCGCAGGGAGTAATGACTGTGTGATGTTTGTATTAAGGAGGTGAGGTATGACGGGACCAGGTTTAGGAGGGTCTTGTAGA